>JARQWZ010001954.1:0-279397 GCA_033150135.1 Gobio occitaniae | reverse complement strand
ATGATTACAATTGGAAGCAAGTCTTCTTTGTTGAAACATGTGGTTTCCTTTCGCCGTTATGTATACATGGTATTAAAAGATAACGTAGAGGAACTTGACTTGACTCTGAATTTTCGTCATGAAGAATTTAATTATGTGATCTATGCTACAACCAATACAATGAAGTGTTTTGGTTGTGGGGAAAATGGACACCTCATTCGTGGTTGTCCAAAAAGAGAGGACAATACAAATAAAACTGCATCAACTGTTGCTTCAGAAAATGTAGTTTTAGTGCAGGATGCTATCATCACAGCGGTTGAAGAGATGCCAGGTCCTAGCAGGACGCCGGTTGTGGAAAATAGTTCTGGAGAAATTGAGAAAGATAGGGTAGCTGCAGCTGGGGAAGAGGAGGCCCAGACGGTAGAACAAGCAGTAGAATCAGATGAATCGCAAGGTGGTAACAGTGAGGATGAGGCTATGGTAAATACAGAGGATGAGGGTCCTGTGATGGGAGATGAAGAACGTTTGTTTAAAATCCCCCATAAAAGGTTGTTGGACCAAAAGTTGTTGGAATGTCATGCTGACAAAAAAGCAAAAAGAGCAGATGAATTTCAAATGAGCCAGACTGACACAGAGAGCGAAAGTGACATCTCAGAATGTAGTGTCACTGCCAGTTTGCCTCAAAGTGGTTTCTCCAGCCAAACATATACTGCAGATGACATTAAGTCTTTTTTGCAAGTGACGAAAAATGTGAAAAAGGTAAAAATTGAGGAGTATTTTCCGGACGTAATACAGTTTATTGAAAAAGTTAAGATTTTCAGAAGTGAAAGTTGTTTCACTAATAAAGAGGTTTACCGTCTTAAGAAAATTCTTACAAAGCTAAGCACTCAGTCAGGTGGGCTCAGTGAAAACAGCCAGAATGGATAAATTGGTACTTATTGGTTGGCTTTATTGCTTCTTTTGCTCTTTTCTTATATCCTTAATGGGGGAGATATATCTTGCTTCCTTGAATGTTAATGGAGCAAGGGATTTTAAGAAGAGAGCTCAAGTATTTGAATTAATGAAACACAAGAAAATTGATGTGTTATTTTTACAGGAGACGCATAGTGATGTTTCAAACGCTGTAGAATGGGCTAAAGAATCTGATGGTGTTGTGATTTTAAGTCATTATACCTCTTTGAGTGGTGGAGTTGCTCTGTTATTTTCTAAGAACTTTACTCCATATTCTTACAATGTAGAAGAAATAATTAAAGGAAGAATGCTGAAGGTTGAAGCTGTATTTGAAAATAGCTCTTTTGTTTTTGTCTGTGTATATGCTCCTACTATGGCAATTGAAAGAATGTTTTTTTTAAACACTTTGGATGATGTTTTAAAGAAGTGTAACACTGATGATTTTTTAATGTTAGGAGGAGATTTTAATTGCACTGAAAATGCCATAGATAGGAATCATGTTGAGCCACACATGCAATCAAGAAAGAGGCTAATTCAGATGATGAAATCTCATAGTATTCATGATATATGGAGAAATTTCCATGGCATACAGAGACAATACACTTGGGCTCATGCTCATGATAATCAGATATCACTTGCAAGGCTTGATAGATTTTATGCTTTTAAAAATCATTTAAGCATGTTAAGAGAATGTTCAATACTTCCTGTATGTTTTTCTGACCATAGTATGATCAAATGTGTTGTGGTAAAAAATCAAGTAAAATCAAAAAGTGCCTACTGGCATTTTAATAATACTTTATTGTGTGATTCTCTTTTTAGAGAAGTTTTTAAAGAGTTTTGGACAAATGCTAAAGCTATGAAATCCTCGTTTTTAACATTGCAGCAGTGGTGGGATTTTGTTAAGGTACAAATTAAACAATTGTGCCAGCAATATACTCACAACGCCACAAGAGATATAACTGACGCAATGAGTGTACTGGAGGAAGAATTAATGAAATTACAAGAGATGGCAGAGTCCACAAATGATGCCACTTACATAATAGAACACATAAAAAAGAAAAAGAATTTACTAGCTGAGATGCTAGGTTTATCAACACAAGGAGCAATGATTAGATCCCGCTTTCAAAATGTGGAATTAATGGATGCTCCCTCAAAATTCTTTTTCAGTTTGGAAAAAAAGAATGGTCAGAAAAAGTGTATTCATGCCTTGCGGTCCGAAAAAGGTGTTTTGTTGACAAATCCCTTAGATATTAGGAAAAGAGCTGTAGAGTTTTACAAAGATTTGTATAAAAGGGAAATCACGGAGGAGCAAGATAGTCTTTATGGCTTTTTAGAAAATTTACCACAGATAGCTGAAAATGCCAATGAGGAAATTAGTCACATTTTGACTTTAGGTGAACTTGAAAATGCCCTTAAAAAAATGGAAAATGGAAGAGCACCAGGTGTTGACGGCATATCAATTGAATTTTATAAATCTTTTTGGACAGAAGTAGGTCCAGAATTGGTAAAAGTATTTAATGAGAGTCTGGCCAATGGACAACTGCCTCAAAGCTGCCGTAGAGCAATTATTACTTTATTGCCAAAAAAAGGAGATCTAAATGATATAAAAAATTGGAGACCAGTTAGTTTATTATGTAATGACTATAAAATATTGTCTAAAGCCCTAGCAATTAGGTTAGGTGAAGTCATTGAAACTATTGTTCACCAAGATCAGTCATATTGTATTCCTGGAAGGAGAATTTTTGATAATGTCTCTTTTATCAGAGATATTTTAGACTGTGGAAAACTTTTTGACTTAGACTTTGGCCTAATATCTATTGATCAAGAGAAGGCTTTCGACAGAGTCGAACATATTTATTTATGGACCGTTTTAAAAGCCTTTGGATTTAGTTCGGATTTTATTTCAATGATTAAAATGATGTACTGTGGCGTTGAGAGTTTATTAAAGATTAATGGTGACTTATGCTCTCCGTTCAAGGTGTGTAGGGGTGTCAGACAAGGCTGTGCACTGTCAGGCATGTTATATACCTTAGCCATTGAACCCCTGTTACATAAATTAAGGAATGATTTGGGTGGATTAAGCATTCCAAATTGTACCAATACTTTTAAGGTATCAGCTTATGCTGATGATGTCATTGTCATAATCAATGGAACCAATGATGTTGATGTGTTGTTGAAGATTTTAGATGATTTTAAAACTCTTTCTTCAGCAAAGGTGAACTGGAAAAAAAGTGAAGCCATATTAGTGGGAAAATGGCAAAAAGGTCAACCAAGACTTCCTGATGGTCTAAAATGGACCAGAGATGGTTTTAAGTATTTAGGAGTCTTTTTAGGAAATGAAAATGTAGTAAAAAAGAATTTTGATGACACTGTTGAGAAAGTTAAAGGGAGACTGGATAAGTGGAGGTTTTTACTCCCTAAAATGTCCTATAAAGGACGAATCTTGATCATCAACAATCTGCTAGCCTCTGCACTTTGGCATCGCTTAGCCTGTATAGATCCCCCAGTAGATATAATGATGAAAATTCAGTCTATTTTAATTGATTTTTTCTGGGACAGAATGCACTGGGTGCCAAAAAGTGTCTTGTATTTATCAAAAGAAGAAGGAGGACTTGGTTTGATACACCTGCAGAGCAGAACGGCAGCATTTCGTCTGCAATATGTACAAAGACTTTTAAGGTGCTCTGCAGAGTCAAGCTGGATGGGTGCTGCCTGTGCAATCCTTCGAAGTGTTGAAGGCTTAGGATTGGACAAAGCTTTATTCTGGATGGACTCTCAAAGATTAAAACTTTGTAATTCTCCAGTCTTTCACCGTAACTTATTCAGAGTCTGGTCTTTATTTAAGATAAAAAGAGAAAGAAATGTTTGCTCTCTGTTTTGGTTACTTCAAGACACATTGGTCTTTGGATCACGTTTGGACTTATCACATGAGAGGACTTTTTGTATTCCTGAAAGAACTCTGTGCAATGCTAAGGTGATCAAAATCGGTCATTTACATCAAATAGCGGGATCTGCTTTGAAGGATGTGACCAAGGTTGCTGAGCGGTTGGGACTCAAATCGCACAGAGTAGTGGCAAAAGCACTTGAACAATGGAGATCGCCCCTTACTGAGGAAGAGACAGAACTGTTGGATCAATACTCGATGGGGTCAATAAATCCTGATTGTAAAGACCATTTTCCGAGTTTGGGTATATTTCCCATTTTAGGAGAATGCAACAGTATGTTATTAGAGTGTAAAGAATTAATGATTGTGGGTTCAAAGGTCTCAATTGGTAAAGAGTTGTACAAGTGCTGTGTAAAAGCTTTTAATAAGAAATTGCTGAATAATAAGTGTGATACTCAATGGAGAAATGTGCTTAATCTTGAGGTCAATGAAAAACCAGAATGGAGAGCCTTAAATAAGTCACCATTGGTCAAAAAAACTGGCGATTTACAGTGGAGAGTGCTACACGGTGCTATTGCAGTGAATGCGTTTGTCTCTTTGATCAACTCTGATGTTACTGAAGGGCGCCCTTTTTGTTTGCAAAAAGAGACTATTTTTCATGCATTTATGTACTGTGAGAGGTTAAAACCTTTATTTGATATTTTGAAGAAGTTTTTTGCATCTTTTGATGAGATTTTTTCAATGAAAGTGTTTATTTGTGGGTATAAATATGTGAAGAAACATCGCCACATGTCTCAATTGTTGAATTTCTTATTGGGCCAAGCAAAATTGGCAATTTATGCCACAAGAAAAGAAAAAATAGAGAAAAATGTTTGCAATAGTTTGGAGGTTATTTTTAGAAATTTAGTCAAATCTAGGATTTTGATTGATTATCATTATTATAGATTAATGCATGATTTTTCATTGTTTAAGGCAACTTGGTGTTTAAATACAATCCTTTGTGATGTTGTTGAAGAGGAGTTATATTTTTCTGTCTTTTAAAGAAAAATAACCATAAAACCATAAAAAATAACCATAACCAGATTTTGTCATTAAATCCTTTCTATTACAAATACTGTGGTAACTAGTTTTGAAGTGCTCCCTATTGTAATACAATATAGTCGTATTAAAGCAACGCTCTCCCACATATTTTGCTATTATAACTGCGCTTATCTCCGTCGTTGGTATAAGCTGCATTGGGTGGATATAGACAAGAAATGTACAGTTTTATTCCATTTACATTTATGCATTTGGCAGGCGCTTTTATCCAAAGTGACTTACAGTGCCCTTATTACAGGGACAATCCCCCTGGAGCAACATGGAGTAAAGTGCCTTGCTCAAGGAGACACTGGTGGCGACCGCTGGGATCGAACCAGCAACCTTCTGCATATCAGTTCAGTGGTTTAACCCACTGGACCACCATCTCCATTATTATTCCATCTTGCTGATAATATTTATGTAGTCACCCGACAACCTTTCAGCCTGAACACCTGAAAGAGTCTTACAGAAGAAACCGATTACAACTTCAACACCATTCGGACCTAAATATCAAGACCTTCTCCTGTGACTGTACATCGGACTTCAACTGGCCAGGCAAATATAAGTAACCTACAATATACAAAATTGCTGTTTAGCTACCCCTTCTTGAACTTGGGGTCTTGTTCACGAGTGAGGGAAGGATGGAACGGGAGATTGACAGACGGATCGGTGCAGCTTCTGCAGTAATAAGGTCGCTGTAACGGTCTGTCGTGGTGAAGAAGGAGCTGAGCTGTAATGCTCTCGATTTACCGGTCGATCTCCGTTCCTACTCTCACCTATGGTCATGAGCTGTGGGTCATGACCGAAAGGACAAGATCCCGGATACAGGCAGCCGAAATGAGCTTTCTCAGTAGGGTGGCTGGGTGCTCCCTTAGAGATAGGGTGAGAAGCTCGGTCACTCGGGAGGAGCTCAGAGTAGAGCCGCTGCTCCTCCACATCGAGAGGAGCCAGCTGATGTGGCTCAGGCATCTGTTTCGGATGCCTCCTGGACACGTCCCACCGGGAGGAGGCCCCGGGGAAGACCTAGGACACGCTGTAGGGATTATGTCTCCCGGCTGGCCTGGGAACGCCTCGGGGTTCCCCCGGAAGAGCTGGAGGAAGTGGCTAGGGAGAAGGAAGTCTGGGCATCTCTGCTTAGAATGTTGCCCCCGCGACCCGGCCCCGGATAAGCGGAAGATGATGGATGGATGGATGGCTGTTTAGTTAGTCAATGCTGTAAACCCCTTTGTTCAAACAAAGGAGCTTGTAGTCACTAATGGTTCTCCCAGGTGTTTTCCATAGCTTCATTCCTCTGTTCTGATCCAGTCCTTCAACCACTTCCACTTTTCATTCTACACCATGTTTTGAATGATTTTGTGTATGTGCGTATGTGTAGTTTAGTTGTGTTTGTGATTTAGTTAATAAAACTTGTGCACTATACATGTTTGGTTCTGACTTCCTGTCTCCCTGTCGCTATATACTGGTACAGGATGCGGGCATCATTTTAAACAATTGTTTGCAAATGGACTCAGAAATCAATTTTGTTCCATAAACTTTATTGACATAATACATGCACGTAAAAGTTTCTGATAAAATCAGCAAACTGTATCTTGAATCCGCTTTTCTATGAAGGGAAGAACGTTTCTCAATGCTAGAATGAAAACTCATCGGGCAGACCAAACTCTGCCAACTCTGTAAGTCATAGAGACTTGTTATAGCTAACTAGTAATTCACCATTGTCTGTGAAATTATGTGCTGTTTTGATTTGTAAGTCATGACTGACCAGGCTAGAGTTCTCAGTGCATGCTATCAGCACGGCTCGAACGTCTGCTCCGTTTGGGTTGTGTCGTGACTTTGCCTGGAACGCTACAAAGTTGTGAGTCGTGTTTTGAAGTCGTAACTTGCGGGCTCAAAAACCTTCCTGGAATGCAGCATAATATCCCGTGGTTTGTTTCCCATAACAGGCAGACCATAACGAAGCTGGCATTGACACTCAATGTCCTTATCGTTAACTATGTACAGGTGTGCAGCGGGAATGTGTGGGTTTTGGTGATTTGGTTAACAAGGCATGGGGGGCTGGTTGAGTTGTAAAACACTTGAAATATACCATCAGCGCTTGGCCGTTTCCCGTCTCTCCCCTTGTTTACTATGAACAAAAGTATTGTCAATTAGTACCTGTACAGTATAGACAGACCACCTGTGTTGTAGCCTACAACAACAAGCCCTGTTTTATTGCTCTAATGAGCCTAGAACGTGTTGACATCGCCTGTGTTTTAACTACGGCGTGATGACTACAATCCTTCGAATATTCCTATTTGTTTGATCGATATATTATCCACAGTGGATCCGTCACCGGCGTGTTGCCTCCGATCTTTCGAATATTCCGATCTAATATGACCTCTGACCTGTAAAGTTGCCAGAATAATAATCATACGCTGTTTGTTAATAGGCCAGAGGAGAACTGGCAGCCCGACTGAGCCTGGTTTCTCCCAAGGTTTATTTTTCTCCATCATGCCCTGATGGAGTTTTGGTTCCTTGCCACTGTCGCCTTCGGCTTGGCTTGCTCAGTTGGGGACACTAAATTTTCAATTCTTCAATCTAAAAATCAGAAGAATCTGGTTAGTAAACTAAATTAACTATATAAATTAAATTACTGATCTGCCCATATTGTCACTGTATGACAATTGAAATGCGCTGATGACATCACCGTTTTCTCCAGAGCGGCTGTACAGCCCAATCAAATTCTGTCACATTATTTCCCTGTTTAACATTGTAAAGCTGCTTTGAAACAACCTGCATTGTAAAAAGCGCTATATAAATAAACTTGACTTGACTTTTAACTTCACAAACAAGCTCTATCGCTAAAACAAGCCTCAGACTGAACGTGCGCTATTGCTGCCCCGCCTGTGTTGTAGCCAACGACCCACCAGCCCCACTGTACTATTCTAGCGACTTCCATACTGGATGTGTATTATTGCTTTCCCGCTTGTGTTGTAGCCAATGACCCACCAGCCCCACTGTACTATTCTAGCGACTTCCATACTGGATGTGTATTATTGCTGCCTCGCCTGTGTTGTAGCCAATGACCCACCAGCCCCACTGTACTATTCTAGCGACTTCCATACTGGATGTGTATTATTGCTGCCTCGCCTGTGTTGTAGCCAATGACCCACCAGCCCCACTGTACTATTCTAGCGACTTCCATACTGGATGTGTATTATTGCTGCCCTGCCTGTGTTGTAGCCAATGACCCACCAGCCCCACTGTACTATTCTAGCGACTTCCATACTGGATGTGTATTATTGCTGCCCCGCCTGTGTTGTAGCCAATGACCCACCAGCCCCACTGTACTATTCTAGCGACTTCCATACTGGATGTGTATTATTGCTGCCCCGCCTGTTTTGTAGCCAATGACCCACCAGCCCCACTGTACTATTCTAGCGACTTCCATACTGGATGTGTATTTTTGCTGCCCCGCCTGTGTTGTAGCCAACGACCCACCAGCCCCACTGTACTATTCTAGCGACTTCCATACTGGATGTGTATTATTGCTGCCCCGCCTGTGTTGTAGCCAATGACCCACCAGCCCCACTGTACTATTCTAGCGACTTCCATACTGGATGTGTATTATTGCTGCCCCGCCTGTGTTGTAGCCAATGACCCACCAGCCCCACTGTACTATTCTAGCGACTTCCATACTGGATGTGTATTATTGCTGTCCCGCCTGTTTTGTAGCCAACGACCCACCAGCCCCACTGTACTATTCTAGCGACTTCCATACTGGATGTGTATTTTTGCTGCCCCGCCTGTGTTGTAGCCAACGACCCACCAGCCCCACTGTACTATTCTAGCGACTTCCATACTGGATGTGTATTATTGCTGCCCCGCCTGTGTTGTAGCCAATGACCCACCAGCCCCACTGTACTATTCTAGCGACTTCCATACTGGATGTGTATTATTGCTGCCCCGCCTGTGTTGTAGCCAATGACCCACCAGCCCCACTGTACTATTCTAGCGACTTTCATACTGGATGTGTATTATTACTGCCTCGCCTGTGTTGTAGCCAATGACCCACCAGCCCCACTGTACTATTCTAGCGACTTCCATACTGGATGTGTATTATTGCTGCCCCGCCTGTGTTGTAGCCAATGACCCACCAGCCCCACTGTACTATTCTAGCGACTTCCATACTGGATGTGTATTATTGCTGCCCCGCCTGTGTTGTAGCCAATGACCCACCAGCCCCACTGTACTATTCTAGCGACTTCCATACTGGATGTGTATTATTGCTGCCCCGCCTGTTTTGTAGCCAATGACCCACCAGCCCCACTGTACTATTCTATCAACTTCCATACTGGATGTGTATTATTGCTGCCCCGCCTGTTTTGTAGCCAATGACCCACCAGCCCCACTGTACTATTCTATCAACTTCCATACTGGATGTGTATTATTGCTGCCCCGCCTGTTTTGTAGCCAATGACCCACCAGCCCCACTGTACTATTCTATCAACTTCCATACTGGATGTGTATTATTGCTGCCCCGTCTGTGTTGTAGTCAATGACCCACCAGCCCCACTGTACTATTCTATCGACTTCCATACTGGATGTGTATTATTGCTGCCCCGCCTGTGTTGTAGCCAATGACCCACCAGCCCCACTGTACTATTCTATCAACTTCCATACTGGATGTGTATTATTGCTGCCCCGCCTGTTTTGTAGCCAATGACCCACCAGCCCCACTGTACTATTCTATCAACTTCCATACTGGATGTGTATTATTGCTGCCCCGTCTGTGTTGTAGCCAATGACCCACCAGCCCCACTGTACTATTCTAGCGACTTCCATACTGGATGTGTATTATTGCTGCCCCGCCTGTGTTGTAGCCAATGACCCACCAGCCCCACTGTACTATTCTAGCGACTTCCATACTGGATGTGTATTATTGCTGCCCCGCCTGTGTTGTAGCCAATGACCCACCAGCCCCACTCTACTATTCTATCGACTTCCATACTGGATGTGTATTATTGCTGCCCCGCCTGTGTTGTAGCCAATGACCCACCAGCCCCACTGTACTATTCTAGCGACTTCCATACTGGATGTGTATTATTGCTGCCCCGCCTGTGTTGTAGCCAATGACCCACCAGCCCCACTGTACTATTCTATCAACTTCCATACTGGATGTGTATTATTGCTGCCCCGCCTGTTTTGTAGCCAATGACCCACCAGCCCCACTGTACTATTCTATCAACTTCCATACTGGATGTGTATTATTGCTGCCCCGCCTGTTTTGTAGCCAATGACCCACCAGCCCCACTGTACTATTCTATCAACTTCCATACTGGATGTGTATTATTGCTGCCCCGTCTGTGTTGTAGCCAATGACCCACCAGCCCCACTGTACTATTCTAGCGACTTCCATACTGGATGTGTATTATTGCTGCCCCGCCTGTGTTGTAGCCAATGACCCACCAGCCCCACTGTACTATTCTAGCGACTTCCATACTGGATGTGTATTATTGCTGCCCCGCCTGTGTTGTAGCCAATGACCCACCAGCCCCACTCTACTATTCTATCGACTTCCATACTGGATGTGTATTATTGCTGCCCCGCCTGTGTTGTAGCCAATGACCCACCAGCCCCACTGTACTATTCTAGCGACTTCCATACTGGATGTGTATTATTGCTGCCCCGCCTGTGTTGTAGTCAATGACCCACCAGCCCCACTGTACTATTCTATCGACTTCCATACTGGATGTGTATTATTGCTGCCCCGCCTGTGTTGTAGCCAATGACCCACCAGCCCCACTGTACTATTCTATCGACTTCCATACTGGATGTGTATTATTGCTGCCCCGCCTGTGTTGTAGCCAATGACCCACCAGCCCCACTGTACTATTATAGCGACTTCCATACTGGATGTGTATTATTGCTTCCCCGCGTGTGTTGTAGCCAATGACCCACCAACCCCACTGTACTATTCTAGCGACTTCCATACTGGATATGTATTATTGCTGCCCCGTCTGTGTTGTAGTCAATGACCCACCAGCCCCACTGTACTATTCTAGCGACTTCCATACTGGATGTGTATTATTGCTGCCCCGTCTGTGTTGTAGTCAACGACCCACCAGCCCCACTGTACTATTCTAGCGACTTCCATACTGGATGTGTATTATTGCTGCCCCGCCTGTGTTGTAGCCAATGACCCACCAGCCCCACTGTACTATTATAGCGACTTCCATACTGGATGTGTATTATTGCTTCCCCGCGTGTGTTGTAGCCAATGACCCACCAGCCCCACTGTACTATTATAGCGACTTCCATACTGGATGTGTATTATTGCTGCCCCGCCTGTGTTGTAGCCAATGACCCACCAGCCCCACTGTACTATTATAGCGACTTCCATACTGGATGTGTATTATTGCTTCCCCGCGTGTGTTGTAGCCAATGACCCACCAGCCCCACTGTACTATTCTAGCGACTTCCATACTGGATATGTATTATTGCTGCCCCGTCTGTGTTGTAGTCAATGACCCACCAGCCCCACTGTACTATTCTAGCGACTTCCATACTGGATGTGTATTATTGCTGCCCCGTCTGTGTTGTAGTCAACGACCCACCAGCCCCACTGTACTATTCTAGCGACTTCCATACTGGATGTGTATTATTGCTGCCCCGTCTGTGTTGTAGTCAATGACCCATCAGCCTCACTGCCTGACTGAATATCGCACCCCAGCACTGCCGCCACCTGCCTGCCACTGTCCTGAATCAACAGTCTGCTGACTGTTGGTGTGAAGATTGTGGTGAGGCTTCACTTGAAATTGGGTGTATTGTGGTGTTATTTTAAAGTGTGTCCCACGTTTTCCCCAGGCCTCGTTGATGGGTCTGAGTCAGACTGAGCGGCCTGCTGAAGTGCCTGGGAGCGAGCCTGGAACACCTTACCGCCAGGTAATAGCCTGTGTAGTGTGCTAGTGAATCATTGCAACTCAACCATTGGCAGCCAGGGCTGCCCAAAGTAACCTCTTGTTTCACCTCCTTAGTTCATCTGCCGGGGTGGGGGGACTTTTTCCGGTTGGGTAGTGGCACCCTCTGAGTGGGGGATTGTGGGTGAACCTCTGACTAAATCCAGGCCCCGAGATACACAGTGGCAAAGGACGAATGCCTTGCTTTTAGAGACTTCAAATTGTTCGACTTCAATAAATCCTTTGTTTCAAACTATTCTGTGGGTCTCTGAACCTTATTGGTGGGTGTGGTCTGCTCCTCAGGGTAGTAGGTTGTGGTGGTAGCACGACAGCACCCCCTCCCGGTCACACTGGCACTGGTCTCTTGGCAGCACATGATCACAGAATTTGTTAGCAGTCACTTCTGATAATCTGATAGCAGCACTTCACAGACCGTTGTACAACCACTGTGTAGCCAGAGCTAGCTCTTAAGCAAACCTACACATATACCCTACAAGTTAAAGCCCTTTACCTCAACTAAAAACTGTTAGCATCCTGCTAATGCCTAAACACGTGAGTGTAGAGTGTAACATTAGAACCAAAAATTCTATAGACTTTGGGACCCTACTATGGGACTTTGATTTGAACAATTGTTTACTGAAATCACGTGACTTTAGCAGTTTGATACGTGTTTTGAATCATTGATTCAAATGAGTTTTGAAGCTTCACAAGGCGTGTCTCAAAGGCACCCATCACTGGTTTAAGCAATTGTGTGTTTGCTTTATTTCAACTTTATTCCTCCTCTATTCTCATTTACTTGCATTTACTGATGATGGGGGTCAGAGCAACAGGATGCCAGTCATTTAAGCAGGTGATTTTAGATTGCTTTGGTACAGGCACAATGGTGGACGTTTTAAAGCATGTGGGGACTATAGACAGGGAGAGGGACAGGTTGAAAATATCCGTAAAAACACCAGCCAGTTGGTTCGCACATGCCCCGGCACGGAATGCCATCTGGACCCTCGGCTTTAAGGAAGTTCACCCATCGGAAGGATCGGATTACATCCGCTAAAGATTGAGTGTACCAACCTCTGTATCTTCAGCCACGAGCACTCTCTCCATGAGGGTAGTGTTAGTTCCGTCATAACGAGCATAACATGTGTTTAGCTCGTCCAGGAGAGAGGCAGTCTCAACATTCTGGCCAGTTGATAATACCTAGAATATCCAAATCAACTGCAGGCGGTCGATCCTTTTCCTATTTAGCGCCTAAACTCTGGAACAGTCTTCCTAGCATTGTACGGGAAGCAGACACACTCTGTCAGTTTAAATCTAGACTAAAAACACATCTCTTTACCGTGGCATACACATAAAACACTTTCTCAATGAAATGATTGTTAGGCTGCATTAACTAGGTCAGCCGTAACCGGGAACACCTCCCATAACACCTGATGTACTCGTGACATCATCAGAAGAATAGCATCTACGCTAATGCTAGTCTCTCTGTTTATCCTGAGGTTTACTGTAGTCAGCCGGATCGGGATCAGAAGGTGGACCTGCGCCCAGACATGACCAGCTCATCCCTGAAGTGTCTGCAGAGACCGTGCCAACTAGACTCCCCCCTGTGAAGGCCTCCTTCCCTTCTCTTCCCCTCTATACAGATAAAAACATATATGCACACATACGTATCCAAACAAGCTTGCCTATCGGCTGAACACGTAATGAATGCATACATGCGGTCGCTGTTTCCGCAGATTTGCCTCTTGTGTGGGGATGGTGTTGGTATAGTTTCAAAACTATTTCAAACCTATTTCATGGTTTGCGTTCTCCATGTGCTGTTGCCGTACAGATGAGCGTCCGCAGCGCATTGGGGGTTTTCAGTTTTAGAGGATGGTGTTGTTTAAGTGGCGCAAAATTAAATAACTAATCAGTTTTTACAATAGAAGAAGAGCTAAAGTAAGTTTTTGATTGATTAATATCCAAAGATTATTTCCTATTATCACTGTAAAGCTGCTTTGAGCCAATCTGTGTTGTGAAAAGCACTGTATAAAGGAAGGTGACTTGACTTGACTTATTTGTATTGTTGCCATTCATTGATTGATTCATTTTGTGTCATGTTTTTGATGTTGTGATTTGTTTATATGTCAAGTACATGATTGTTTATATCATTTCTTGTTTGCAAATAAGAAAATCGTTAAAGTACAAATAATAAAAAAATATACTTGCCGTTTTCATGTTTCTCTTTTGTCGACAAACATCACAGAAACCCTGATCATCTCCACTCATGTCTTGGATTTTGAAAAACTCCATCAAAACAGATCCCTTTAGTGATAAATGAAATTGAAAGATGGAACATTTAGGTCAATGAATGTTTGGCCCATCTTTCTTTTACTTAATGATTTACTTAATTTTATTTCCATTGGACAAAGTTTAGCTCAAAGATACTTTCTCTTACTTACCACATTACATTGTTCTTTGCCATTAACAGACAGGGGTATTGACAAAAAATCTGCTTTAGCTGGATATTTCTTGTTGCAGTAAGAACATTTTGTTAATGTCTCCATGATACCTTTGAAAATCTAGTATTAAAGAGATTGGCACAGTCAATATTTTGACAATCCACATTTATATTGTTATTTAATGAAAGTGAAAAGTAAAATTACCTCTGATGTCTTGGGTATTTTGTTTAATATCATCTGCAAATATTCTGCTGCATCTTGCTGGTCCCAGACTAATAAAAGTAAAACAATTACTATGAATTACTATTCAATACAATTACTATTCCACATAGCCCTTAGCCGTGCCACCATCGAGGGTAACGAGAGGATGGAGGAGTCCCCAGACCGGGTACGAGCACTATAGTGTGCCGTTCACGATTTGGTAATCCCCTGATGCACTTCCGGGAAGAAAGGCACCAATCATCCAGCCGTGAAGGTTCGGGACGTGGTGGAGGGTTCCACTTGAGCCCGACACTTGCGCCGACCCGGGAAAGTATAGCCGTGAGCTCTGGATCAGACTCGGGCAAAGCTACCTTACCTGAAAGGGGCATTGCGGCCGAATCTTCCTCTCCAAAGGACATTAGTTTGCCCTCCGATTCAGCGATCAATATTAAATCCTCAGCCGGAGCCCTAAAAATAACGGCTGGCCCCCCATTGGAAGGACCAGCGCACTCTCCTGGCAACTCCACCGGTGCAGAGGACTGAGGGGCCCGAAGAGGCTCTGTAATCCTCAGGTCACCACCAAGGCTAAACTCGTTAAATCATCAAAATCAACAACATGTATGCTTGACCCTGTACCGACTAGGCTATTAAAAGAGATGCTACCAGAGGTCATAGATCCTCTTCTTAATATCATTAATTCATCTTTGTCATTAGGATATGTACCGAAAACTTTTAAGTTGGCTATTATTAAACCACTTATTAAAAAACCACAACTTGATCCTACAGAATTAGTCAATTATAGACCAATCTCAAATCTACCCTTTCTGTCAAAAATACTTGAAAAGGCAGTGTCTTCACAATTATGTTCCTTTTTAGAAAGAAATGGTATCTGTGAGGATTTCCAGTCAGGATTTAGACCGTATCATAGTACTGAGACTGCTCTCATCAGAGTTACACATGATTTACTCTTATCATCCGATCGTGGCTGTATCTCTCTATTAGTGTTACTCGATCTTAGTGCTGCATTTGATACCATCGACCACAACATTCAAGTCAAGTCAAGTCAACTTTATTTATATAGCGCTTTTAACAATGTAGATTGTTTCAAAGCAGCTTTACAGTGTTAAACAGGAAAATAATGCAGCATAATTTTATTCAGCTGTATAGCCATTCTGGAAAAATTTCAAGTATCATACAGTGACAGTGTGGGCTTTAGATCAATAATTTGATCAGTAATTTAGTTTAAATGGTTAATTTAGTTTATTATTTAGATGTATTTCGATGTTTAGTTGAAAAATTTAGTGTCCCCAACTGAGCACGCCAAGCCAGAGGCAACAGTGGCAAGGAAACCAAAACCCCATTAGGTGACCTAATGGAGAAAAATAAACCTTGGGAGAAACCAGGCTCAGTCGGGGTGCCAGTTCTCCTCTGGCCATTCCTCTGACATTCTTTGGAATATACTCGAAAATTATGTAGGCATTAGTGGAATTGCTTTATCATGGTTTAAATCATACCTATGAGACCGTTATCAGTTTGTAGCAGTAAATGAAGAGATGTCACACCGATCACATGTTCAGTATGGAGTACCGCAAGGCTCAGTGCTAGGACCGCTGCTCTTCACCCTGTACATGCTACCACTGGGAGATATCATTAGGAAGCATGGCATTAGTTTTCATTGTTATGCTGACGATACTCAGCTCTATATTTCTTCGCGCCCTGAAGAAACTTACCAACTCACAAGATTAACGGAATGCATAGCTGACATAAAACATTGGATGACCGGTAATTTCCTGCAACTCAATTCAGAAAAAAATGAATTTTTAATTATTGGACAAAAAAGCTCCACAAGTAGTGACCTAGAATACTGTCTAACACTTGATGCTGCTCTGTCCAGTGCTCGTGGTTGAAAGATACCAATCTTTCGTTTGAAAGCCACGTTTCTAGCATCTGTAAAACTGCCTTCTACCATCTTAAAAATATATCTAAATTACGGCACATGCTCTCAATGCAAAATGCTGAACAGTTAGTTCATGCGTTCATGAGCTGTAGATTATTGTAATGCTCTACTGGGTGGTTGCCCTGCTCGCTTAATAAATAAACTCCAGCTGGTCCACAACGCAGCAGCTCCAGTTCTTACTAGAACCAGGAAGTATGACCATATTAGCCCAGTTCTGTCAACACTGCACTGGCTGCCTATTAAACATCGCATACATTTTAAAATCTTGCTTATTACTTGCAAAGCACTAAATGGTTTATCTCCAGCACTTGAGCGAGCTCTTAACACATTATCCTCCATCACGTCTACTGCGGTCTCTAAACTCTGGCCAGTTGATCATACCGAGAATATCCAAATCAACTGCAGGCGGTCGATCCTTTTCCTATTTAGCTCCTAAACTCTGGAACAGTCTTCCTAGCATTGTTCGGGAAGCAGACACACTCTGTCAGTTTAAATCTAGACTAAAAACACATCTCTTTACTGTGGCATACACATAAAACACTTTCTCAATGAAACGATTGTTAGGCTGCATTAACTAGGTCAGCCGGAACCGGGAACACTTCCCATAACACCTGATGTACTCGTGACATCATCAGAAGAATGGCATCTACGCTAATGCTAGTCTCTCTGTTTATCCCGAGGTTTACTGCAGTCAGCCGGATCCAGGCCGTATCCAGATCAGATGCTGGACCTGCGCCCAGAGAAGACCAACACAGGACCCTGAAGTGTCTGAGAGACCGTGATTAGACTCCCCCTGAAACTGCCTCATCGACACGGCATCCTCAATAAACCCGTCTCCAACGTGATGACTCCGATTGTTTGAATATTACAATTTAATAATTCTTAAATCGATATGTCATCCTCAATAAACCCGTCTCCAGCATGTTGACTCCGATTGCTTGAATATTACAATTTAATAATTCTTAAATCGATATGTCATCCTCAATAAACCCGTCTCCAGCGTCCGGTCCTTCGAATATTGCGATCTATTATGACCTCTGACCTGTAAAGTTGCCAGAATAATAATCATAATGCTGTTTGTTAATTGGCCAGAGGAGAACTGATCTAATGACTGATCTAAAGCCCACACTGTCACTGTATGATAATTGAAATGAACTGATGACATCTAGCCTGGGAAAACCCAGACAACTTCCGGCAAATTTAGATTTGCTCTGCAAGTAGTCTGGCAAAGAGCCCATTCAAGCCCATTTCTGATCCCTCGAAATCGAGGCACCAATCAGAAACATTGGGGCGGGCTTTACACGATGACGACAGCGCAGCGACAGTGAAGCAGATTTGCTGCCGTGGAGCATCACTTGTTCGAATCAGCTATTGCGTCTGTTTTAAGCGATTTAAACTTTTCCTTTTCGTTAAAACCCGAGCAAAGAACAACACTCAAAGCCTTCATATCTAAAACAGATGTTATCGCTGTCTTACCGACTGGATTCGGCAAAAGTCTGATAGCAGCTTGGCCCTTTGGTGGCTAAACTAATGGGTCTTAGCAAGAGCCCTCTGGTAGTGTTAATGTTTCACAAAATATAGTTTTAAGTCCTTTTCAGGCGAGAATGTAGTTGTTTAAAGCTCAAATCTGTGGTTTATTTATAAAGAGAGCGCCTTTTTAAAAATTTGATCTGCCGTTTTCAGAGTTGTGAGCTCCAGTGGATCAGGGCGCTCATTAACCCCGGCGAGAGCAGCCTTTCCTCGGCCAGTCCTTCAGCCGCTGGCTCTGATGCTCTGTGGTGGTTAAACATCAGATATGATTCTTGTGTAGATCTAACGGCTGATCTTTGCTCTCATTAATCTATAATTTGTTCCCTGACAGATCGTTTTGTCCGAGGGCAAAGTGAAGTTTCATAACTTTATATTTGTAAGCTTTTAAACTTTACCGTTGTAGTCTCCTAGCGCTGACTTTGTTTGACTGAATTGCTTTATTTATTGTATAGCTTCTTATACCTTTTACTTATACTTTTATAATTGCTATTGATCACACATAAACTGACGTTTAACAAAAAGAGACTGGGTTGTGTTTTATGTCATATTTAATTTATTACAGTGATAATCATGTGTGCATGTGTGTGTTTTTTAAAAAATGTAAACGAAAAGAGGCTGGGTTTTTTATATTTCGTTTTGTTATAAACATGCATTGAAGATAATATGCATTGCCTGCACTACATTTGTGTGGCTATAATATGTTTAATATTTTTTTTAAATGAAATTTAAAAGAGGTAGAGTGGTGTTTTATCATATATTTGGTTTTATTGTAGCCTAAAATATACAAATATATACTGGGTGATACTGTCAAGAACGCTGCTTGTCCATTAGTAGAGTAGGCACACTAGTGTCCTCCCGTCCTCGGGAGTTCATTCTTGGAGTCAAACTTGGTAAGTCTGAGACGCAAGTCAGAAGTTTGCATACAAAATATGTCATAAAACACCACTGCCTCATTTCATAAAAATAAAAAATAATTAAACATAATAGCCACACGAATGTGGTTCAGGCAACGCGTAGCTAGGCCTACATTGATTATCTTATATATTTATAATAGAACGAAGTATAAAACACCCTGCCTCTTTTTATTTACATTTAAAAAAAATTATATTTTAAAGGTCCCGTTTTTCGTGTTTTTTTGAAGCTTTGATTGTATGTACAGTGTGCAATATAACATGTGTTCATGTTTCGCGTGTAAAAAAACACAGTATTTTTCACACAATGTACTGATCTGTGTACCACTGTTCTCACTGTCCTAAAAACAGCTGATGAGTTCCTGTTCTATGAAGTCCCTCCTTCAGAAATACGTAACGAGTTCTGATTGTGCCAGCGGTTCCCGTGTTGTGATTGGACCGCAGCTTAGCGCACGTTGCCCAGTTCCTGTGTTGTGATTGGACCGCAGCTTAGCGCACGTTGCCCAGTTCCTGTGTTGTGATTGGACAGCAGCTTAGCGCACGTTGCACGGAAAGGTCACGCCTATTAACGGGAGATGTATGCGCTCAATGATCTCTAAGTACAGCGTCCCTGGGAAAGCCAAACAAAGGTGATTTGACTCTGGGATGAAAATAACAGTGTCTCGACGACATGGCGACAAACACACTCAAATGCAACACTTCCTCTTCTCCACGCAACACTTCCTCTTCTCCACGTGGGAGAGCAACAAGACCACGCCCCCTTTTTGGCGTATTCTTGTGGGCGGAGGTTAGTCAACAAACTGTTCTACTGACGTCATTAAAGCAGGAAGGAGAGGGATGTAGTCGAAACCGGCCGTTCGCTGTACGCTTTGAAAGGGAACTTCTGTTAAATAAAATATCTGGCTTGGCATTGAACTTTGAGCTTTATAATTTTACAGGTATTATTTATGCTCTAACAGCAACATTACACACGAACTAAAGTTTGAAAAATGGGATCACGAAGAACAGGACCTTTAAACATTAATATGTGGTTTAGGTAAGGTGACCAGATTTCTGAAATGGAAACCGGGGACATTTCCTATTTGAGAACACAAGTACAGACAGCATATTGAGAGACGGCCAGAGTCTCAGATGTTTCTCCCTCATCGCTCTGATTGGTTTTAGGTCTATCTAATTGCGCCGAGAGGCATTTGAGCGACGCCCGTTGGTGACGCCCCTTTGGAAATGATTTGTCTATGAAGCTTTGCCAGACCATAACTCAGTTACTACTGAGAATGGTCTGGTTTTAACCAGGCTAGATGACATCACCGTTTTCTCCAGAATGGCTATACGGCTGAATAAAATTATGTTGCATTATTTTCCTGTTTAACACTGTAAAGCTGCTCTGAAACAATCTGCATTGTTAAAAGCGCTATATAAATAAGCTTGACTTGACTTGACTTAATTTAGCCACTGTATCGAATAAATACCTTGGGTTGTGTTTGTTTTCTTCAAAGAGAGTCGAGAAAAATGCAGATCTAGCAGTTTGTACGGCCTTTCTGTATGCGATCATGCTCTCTTTCCACGAATTTCGAAAAACCTCTAGTTTTGTTTTCTTCCAGCTGCGCTCCATTTTTCTGGCTGCTGTTTTACAGACCAATTACTAACATATATTTTTGAGTAAGATTTTAGAAAAAGTTGTATTGCAACAGCTTAATCAATTTTTAGATGAATATAATATTTGTGAGAAATATCAGTCAGGTTTCAGACAAAGTCATAATACCGAAACATGTAGTAAATGATCTGAGATTAAATACAGATAAAGGTAAGGCTTCAGTTTTAATCCTCTTGGATTGGGCGAGTATGGAAGTTTGTTTCCGCAACAGAATAAAAAATGTTAAAAGATAATTGCCACTTTTTATCTCATAATTGCGAGTTTTTGCGATTTGATTAACCGTGGATACCGTTTGACTAACTGCTTGTTATCAAACATGTCAAAAGCATTCTTCCTCTCCTGAAAGATTTGAGTCTCCTCAGTGCCATCACAAGCCCCTACTGACCACTCCTAACCATCTGAGAGACCTCTCGAGCTGTCTTAAATAACTGGGAAAGTAAGAGTGAATCTTAGCTTTAAGACATTTGATAACTTGCTTTTATACTGAAGTTTGAAAGTAGGAGTAAATTTCATGAATTCTCAGCACTTAAGACTAAAATGGCACTTTGAGAAGCTTGATAAATACAGGCCCTGGTTTCTACAACTTTCACAACAAACTCAGGTTTAAAGGCAGATTTTTGTTGTGAAAGCTGTAGATAAAGATTTGACATTAATTGTGATATTGACTGATATGAAGAATTTTATTGTGATAATTTTTTTTGGCCATATCGCTCAGCCCTCGGTCGCTTGCTGGCATTAGTGCAGGATTGATGCTTGTGAGTTTAGTGCTTTTTTTTAGGGGTTTAAGTCTGAAAGGCTGAAACCTATTGTAATTGTTAATTTTCCCATGATGCATCATTCTCCATCTAAAACTGATCGGGCAGACCAAACCGTAAGTCGTAGAAACATGAAACTTTCAGGGCTGGTAGTACTCACAACGACTACCAGCGTCACCGAGGCACGCCCTGACCGGCCTGACGGGGGCGCTACAGCAAGCAAAAGTACAAAATGGCTCATAACTCCTAAACCGTTAGGCGTGGGCTCAAGTGTCTTATATCCTTGGAATTCTTGGCTCAAGGCGGACAGCATGCATGCCTCGGATTGGCTCACCCTTCGGGTGCCAATTTCGAGAAATTTTGAGTTTTTTGTAAGTTTTTCAATACACTGTCCGTGACTGTCCGTGCACACTTTAAAACAAGAGGAAGTTTACTGGTAAAATAGAAAATAGTAATGGTCAACTTCCTTGAGGTACACCACATTGCAACTCTTTCACAACTGAAAACTTCCAATATAATCCCCTATTAAACAGATCACTTTCAAATCAATGTACAGTATGAAAAGTAATTGTGAAATAAAATATAACAATACTGCTCCTGATGTATCTTCCTCAATCTGTGTTAAGCAATCATCTGTCATCTGTGTTAATGCTGTTCGTGTTGAGGTCCCTCTCAATGTGCATGCTGAAAATTACTGAAGACTTATATTTGCTCACAAACTATTGTTTCCAACACTTTGCTAAGAACCATTAGCAAACTTATTGATCATATTAACGTTCACTTATTTTAAAGCAACGTAAAACATTATTTTCTTTTTCCTATTAATTTTCATTACTTAAATTTGTAATTTGCAATTGACTTCCCATTGCTCCTTCCTCCCAGTTCTGTTGGCTGTACCCTTTGAATCTCTTATATGATCGTTTATAAGTTACTTTTGGTTTTCGAAGTGGTTACATGCTTGCTAAATAAAACATAATATATTTTTATGCATATGTGCTTAAAAGCCTTAAACTGCTTGAACCCCGATAAATGCTGCTTGCAGCTGTAATTTTAGTCTTGTTTTTTGGTGATGTGCCTGGATCTCACCTCAATTAGGATTTAACTGCCTACTATTGTGCAGATTTTTTTTTTTTTTACCTGTTGCTACCCGTTGCCACCATCATCTTAACTGTTTGTGACTGGGCTTTGTGGAGGTCAGGTCCTTGAACACTTGGATTGTCCGAAATCCTAAATCTATATTTTTTTAAACACGTTCAGGTATCTGCACAAATTTCAGTACAGATAATTGTCAGCAAGTGTCTGAACCAACACAGACTGCAAAAGGGTTCCGCATTAAAATATTATAATTATTATGATATACTTTATAACAATATTTTCTTTTTTTGTTGTTGCTGTCAGTACATCAGCCCTGAATTGTAGTAAAAGCTGACCTGACAAAAAACTGACTTCACTTGTTTACAGTGCAAACAACAATGCATAAATATACAAAACATAAAAAAAATATTCACAGATACTTACCATTTGTGATGTTTAGAGCCTTTGTGACCCCTTTTGTAGAAACAGCCTTTTGTTCATGCATTAAATCGTTGAATAATACTGCCAGTGCCTTTAAGAGATTTTCTTCTGGGGATTTTCCAGTGACTTTATTCTGCAAGCTAAATACAAAGTACAGTGATTAGTGAAATTAATTAGTTAGTGGACACAAGACTATGATAAATAGAAAATAAAAGCATGAAGTATGTTTCCCACCTCAGCACATGATTCCTAAATTTGGTTGTCATGAAGAGCGTCTGCAGAACTGCATTCAAGTAGCAGGTCATCCCCTGATTGATCAACCCACAGGGAACTGAAATGAGAAATGAGAATAATTATACAATTGTCAGGGTCAGGTATGGATGAAAGGAGCGAGGACTCTAGTGCAATAAAGATGGGGTTTTATTAAATACAAAATAAAATAAACACAAACAAAATACCCACGAGGGGGAAATCAAACAGAACGTAATACATACTAGTGACCAGGAGAAAACAAACGGGATGCAGGGAGCAACCAAACAGGAACAGATGACATACCAACGATGACGAACCAGCCCTGCGGTCCATTCTTCATAAATCGCTAACTCTGTTAGCTGGATTTGATTGTTGGCGATTTGGTGTGATCTTGGATTGTTTAGTTCTTCACTCATCCTGGACTTGCTGTCATAGCAACAGGTCCGTAAGCTTAAACCTGATCGGGAGCAGCTTATTTCATTAAACAGGATTAGATTGCATCTTGAGGTGATGCTTAAAATCTGTCCTAGCCACTCTGACTTTATTACAAGTTTTCATTACTGAACCAGGGGCAATAAAAAAAATGAATAAGTAAAAATGTATTTAAAAATAATATTATAATGTTGTGTATAATACTATAGACACAGCCACTTGATTGAGAGATTTATTTGTGATGGAATATTTACTTTATAATTGTATTGGAGGTTTGCACACACACTGTACAGTTAATCTGAGCCGTGCATTAATGTGAGTGATGACGGATATTATGGGATGGCTTGATGCAGCGCAGGAGATGCAGAGAACTTGATCTTGCTCGTTAAGAAACTTTAATACTGTCACGCTGCAAATCTGCTTCAAATTTAATTAAAAATTAAATTACTACATTGAAATAAAAATGTAAAGGGTGTACAAATACAATAAAATCATGAATATAAATAATTGGGAATCATGTTCATCAAAACAGAGCACATATCATTTGTCTATTATAACTTATGTTGGTTTGGCTGTTTCCTTATAAAGGTCCAGAAATTTGTGTTTTTTAGTTTTTTTAGTTTGTCATGTTTTTCGCCAGGTGTCTTTTTTAATTATATGATGTCATTATATTGTCTTGACGCCAGACAATCGCTGCACTGCTGATCGTGGTTTCGAGTATCGATACATCTGCCCTCTTCAGGGAACACAAGAATGCGCAGTAATCTTAGATAACTCAATCCTGATATTTTAATCCAATCTGCAAATTAGTTTGAAGAACAAAAGTAGTCAGAGATCAGTTATCTCGATTAAAAGATCTTGGATCTGTCAAATCAAATCAGATGTATTACATGAGGTAAAAAGAACCGACCCCTGGACTGAAGACACAAGGAGATTAAATAAGGGACAAACAAGGCAGGTAATGGGAGAGAACAGGTGGGGCAATTTAACCAATAATCAGATAACAAGAGGGGTGGGGTCAAGACAATAAACAGGAGAGCACATGACACATGGAAAGCGTGACGAGCCATGTGTTTACACCAAACATGACAAAACACAAGCACATGCACAGAAATGACAAAAACACAACACAAGACAAGACAGACGTGACAAATTGCTAAAGGAAATTTCCAACACCCTATAATTGTCAAGAATATATGCATTTAAGTTCTATTACTTGTAATTCATGCAGAGCCATGTGTGGCGAGGCGGGAGTGGTTTCTCGAAGTCTGCAGCGGGAGAGAGAGAAAGGAGCCGAGCGGTAAGTAAGTAGGTCAAGTGTAGATGACGAACACCTGTGTCTGATTGCAGTAATTGGCGTGGAGAGACTGCATAAAAGCCGCAGTGGGGAGAGACGAGAGAGAGAGGAGTGGACTGGGACTGTGCGCCATTGCCTGCCTGAGAGACGAAAACGAGACCACGAGTTTACAGAATCCCTGACGTTTGAGAAGTGTTAAAGTTGTGAAGTTGTCGCGCCCTCGAGCGCTCTTTATGTTATACAGTTTGTTGTTTAATAAAGCCAGTCCCAGTCACGCTGACCCCCGTCTTCTTCCTTCACCCACACATACAATCTACGAACCTCGCCGCCATGCAATCTCTGCCAGGAACGCCGTTTGCGGACGTCATCCAATCGCTCGCCAGTCTTCACCAGGAACAACACCGCAACCTGCTGGCCATGAAGGAGGAACAGGACAAGTGGTTTGAAGCCCTCCTCCGTGCAAAGCATGAAGACTGCGAGCTGTTTCGGAGCTGGATAGACCGGGAGGTTCGGGCCATCCCCGCAGTTGCAAAAGACTCGGCCGCTCGGCCTCTCAACAAAATAGGGCCCTACGATGACCCTGAAGCCTTCATCGGCCTTCATCGACCCCTTTGAGAGGTCTGCCGAGGACCGGGGATGGCCCACATCAGACTGGCCAATGCGGCTCCTCCCCCTGCTTTCCGGATAAGCCCAGGTAGCCGCAAACCAACTGCCAGTCCAGAACCTCCTGGTCTATGAAGACCTCAAACGTGCCATTCTGCAGTGGGTCGGCCGGACCCCAGAACAGCATCGCCAGAGGATCCGGCACCTGGCCCTTGAAGTGTCCGGTCGGCCCTTCGTATTTGCACAGCAGCTCTGGGACTCGTGCCGCAAATGGCTGATGGCCGACAGGAGTGATGTCAAGGGATTCATCGCTCGCGTGGTGCTGGAGCAGTTCGTGGCACGCTTTCAAAGAAGAACTCACAATGGGTCCAGTGCCACCACCCGACGTCGCTGATCCAGGCCATCCAGCTGGCGGAGGACCAGATGGTGGCGTGCCAGGGGGTCGGCAAACCCCTGCCAGCAGTTTCTCTCTCTCTCTCTCTCTCTCTCTCTCTCTCTCTCTCTCTCTCTCTCTCTCTCTCTCTCTCTCTCTCTCTTCTCCTTCCCTTTGTCCTCCTCCCTCTAAGCCTGTTCCCCCTCCCAGGTCATGAGCTGTCCAGATGCCCAAGCCGGCCCTGAGATGGAGGATGGGGATTCCAGTGGAGCTGATGGCAGCTCCCAGGGCGTTCCCTAGAGGAGGGGGTACCACCAGCAGCGCTGCCACCTCAGCACCTGCCCCGCCGCTCTCTCCACGCCAATCTCTTGACCCACTTCCTGTCACTAGGGCGGCGGGAAAGTCTGGGCCAGCTTGTTGGCGGTGTGGGGACCCAGGACATTTTATCGATCGGTGCCCCGTCATGGAGATCGGGACGCTGATCCGGGCCCCCGACGCGCCACAAGCTGCCCCTGATCAAGCTGGCCTGTACCAGATACCTGTGAGTATCAAGGGGGGTACACATCAGGCCTTGGTGGAGATAGGTTGTAACCAGACCTCCATCCATCAACACTCGATTTTGCCCAAGGCATTGGATAATAGCCGCATGGTTAAGGTACGGTGTGTGTGCATGGGGAGGTGGTGAACTATCCGTTGTCGCTCATGGATATTCAATTCAGGGGACAAACGCATAGTGTTGAGGTTGTAGTTAACCCGCACCTCCGGCATCCGATAATTTTGGGGACCAATTGGCCCGCTTTTCATAAATTATTAGGGGAAAGCATAACAAAAGGAAGGTAGCGGTTGCTCAGTTGGGAGAGGCGGATGCGGGGCCTCTGGGAGCTGGTTCAGGGGAACAGAGCGCTCTGGAGAGAACCATCCTCACAGAGCGCAATGATTTTCCCCTGGAGCAGTCCCAGGATGATACGCTCAAACATGCCTTTAGTCAGGTCCATTCGGTCGACGGCCACCTGCTCCACCCTGTGCGTCGTGTCGTGAATGTCAAGTGGTGAATCCACTGGCCAACCCAAAAGCACCATTGTGCTCAATTCCGTTAATGCAGGTCCCCTTCGAAAGGATTGGTATGGACCTCATCGGGCCATTAGAGCGGTCTGCACGAGGGCATCTCTTTGTTTTAGTCCTGGTGGACTACACAATGCAATATCCAGAAGAAGTGCCACTGCACAATATTTCAGCTAAAGTGTTGCGAATGCACTGTTTTCAGTAATCTCCCAGGTGGGAATCCCGAAAGAGATTCTCACCGACCAAGGCACAGCATTTATGTCACGCACTCTCCGCAAACTGTATGCGTTATTGGGCGTAAACCGGGCCGCACCAGCGTCTATCACACACAAACAGACGGCCTGGTTGAACGATTTAATCGCACGTTAAAAACCATGATTCGTAAGTTTGTTCAAGAAGACGCCAAGAATTGGGATAAATGGCTGGAGCCCCTCTTGTTCGCTGTACGCAAGGTCCCCCAAGCTTCCACAGGGTTTTCCTCCTTCGAGCTTCATGTTCGTCAGCCCTGTGGGGTGTTGGATGTCCTTAGAGAAACTTGGAAGGACGGACCTTCATTGAGCAAGAACCAAAGTATGTCATGGACCTGAGAACAAAACTCCACACTTTGGGGCGGCTGTCAATGGAGAATTTGTTACAGGCCCAAGACAAACAAAGTTGGTTGTACAACAGGGGCTCTAGACTTCGGCAATTTGCACCAGGAGATAAAATGCTTGTATTGCTCCCTACCTCTAGCTCCAAATTGCTCGCAAAGTGGTAATGGCCCTTCGAGTTCACATGGCGAATTGGAGATCTCAACTATGAGGTAATTCGAATGGATAGGGATGGAGCACATCAAATCTATCACCTCAACCTTTTAAAAAAAATGGTCTGAGGCAGAATCAGTGATGCTGGCGACGGTAGTGAGCGGAGAGGAGGATCTCAGGCCAGAAGCGGTTCAAAAACCTCAATCTCTCACCCTGGCCCTTGGTGGAGACCACCTCTCACCCTCGCATCTCACTGATTTAAAAAAATTACAAGCAGATTTTGCGGATGTGTTCTCGCCCCTACCTGGTTGAATGGATCTCATTCAGCACCACGTTGAGATAGAGCCGGGAGTGGTTGTACGCAGCCGCCCATATCACTTACCTGAACAAACCTGATAAAAAGGTGGTTCACAGCGAATTAGAGGCCATTCTAGATATGGGAGTAATAGAAGAGTCCAGCAGTAACTGGGCGAGCCCGATAGTTTTAGTGCCTAAACCTGACGGCTCGGTCCGGTTCTGTGTGGACTATCAAAAGGTCAATGCTGTGTTGAAATTCGACGCTTATCCATTGCCAAGGATGGACGAATTGCTTGATCCGCTGGGTACTGCTCGATTTTATTCGACACTGGACTTAACAAAGGGATATTGGCAGATCCCCTTGTCTCCCATGTCCAAAGAAAAAATAGCTTTCACCACGCCGTTTGGGTTACACCAATTTGTCACCCTTCCTTTCAGCTTGTTCAGGGCTCCAGCGACCTTCCAGTGTCTGATGGACAGAATTCTCCGGCCGCATGTTGCATATGCCGCTGCCTACTTGGATGATATCATCATCTATAGTGTGGATTGGCAGCATCATATGCAGCATTTATGGGCTGTCCTGAAGAGGCTGAGAAGGGCTGGGCTCACGGCCAACCCGAAGAAGTGTGCGATTGGGCAGGTGGAAGTGAGATATCTGGGCTTCCACTTGGGTCATGGTCAGGTGCGTCCACAAATTGACAAGACCGCAGCTGTTGCGACCTGTCCAAGACCCAAGACCAAAAAGGAGGTTAGACAGTTCCTGGGGCTGGCGGGATATTACAGAAGGTTTATACCTAACTATTCGGACATCACCAGACCGCTGACTGATCTAACTAAAAAGGGAGGTACCAGATACAGTTCAGTGGACGGAGCGGTGCCAGCAGGCTTTCACCCAGATAAAGGCTGCTCTGTGTGTTGGACTGCTCTTACAGGCTCCTGACTTTTCTCTCCCTTTTGTTCTGCAGACAGAAGCATCGGACAGTGGGTTGGGCGCGGTCCTGTCTCAGGAGATAGAGGGTGAAGAGCATGAAGAACTGATGTTGTACATCAGTTGGAAGCTCTCTAAGAGAGAGACGATGTACAGCACCGTAGAAAAAGAGTGTTTGGCCATCAGGTGGGCCGTTCTCACCCTCCGCTATTATCTCCTGGGGCAGGAGTTCACCCTCTGTTCGGACCCCAGTGGCTCCACCACATGAAGGATACTAACGTGCTGATCACCCATGGGGAATCTGGCTCTACAGCCTTTTAAGTTCCAGATGGTCCACAGGCCGGGTGCTCAGATGGCTGTGGCCGATTTCCTCTCCAGGAAGGAGGGTGGAGGGGTGGGGGGAGGCTGTAGTTTGGATGGCTCCCCGGCCTGAGTTGGGCAGTGGGGGTATGTGGCGAGACGGCGTGGTTTTTCGCGAAGTCTGCAGCAGGAGAGAGAGAAAAGAGTGGACTGGGACTGCGCGCCGTTGCCTGTCTGAGAGATGAAAACGAGACCACGAGTTTACAGAATCCCTGACGTTTGAGAAGTGTTAAAGTTGTGAAGTTGTCGCGCCCTCGAGCACTCTGTCTTCTTCCTTCACCCACACATCCAATCTACAAACCTCGTTACACCATGTATTCTAACTGTAGTTTGTTTATATTAGGTCCATGTAGGTAGTGAATATGTAATTTGATATCCTGAAGAGTGGAACAAGAATATTACAAAACATTTAACTTTTCGTTTGATTGACCTGCTAGTTAACTTCTGACTCGACTCAAAACACTGTTATTAACTATTAATTTGTGAAATGTTCACCTGTTTTAATTGTTAAAACATAATTGTTTGTCTGACCAATGGCAGAAAGGGGCAGTCATTAGTTGTGTTCAACTTGATGCAGCACTATGCCAATCGCATCAGACTTGGAAAAAAAACCTGCATGCCAGTTAGTTTTTTTTTCTCTTCAAAGTATGCACACCGTGCAAGCGTTTTAATCTTTTAAAATCTAGCTGCAGCCAAATCCAACCATGCGTAGTTGTAACACACTGCTCCAAGACACAAAGGCTGAAGATCCAAACACAGCTTTATTAAGAAGGTAACCCACAATCGTAGTCAAGTAGCCTAGAAATCTAGATGCACCCTAGTGGCAGCACATGTAATTTGCAGCCAGGGTTGTCTAGCAACTCTCCTCTCAAAAACCAAACTCAAGGCCAATCATATCATGTATTGAGTCAGTGGGCAGCCTTAACATAATGACGGCAGAGTTGCGGCGGGTGCTACTTGTAAACAAAGAGGCTGGCGAACAGCGATCTTTCAAATCGGCTTTGGCCGCGACTCTGGAAGACTTGGAGTTGAGCTTTTCTTTGAGGAAAGAACAAAGAACAGCACTGAAGTCATTCTTAAGAAAGGAAGATGTGTTCGGAGGTTTGCCGACTGGATACAGCGAAAGTTTAATCTATCAAATTGCTCCGCTTCACCTTCTTCATTGCTCTAGTTGGTTGTAGCGATATCCTATTAACGTGCAGAGGGAATTTGAAAGACACCCGTTTATCCTGCCCCTCTGATTGAGCCCTGCCAATGGTGTGTTCCCAGACCTCAGATCCCTTGATGTGGGTCTGGTTTGTCAGGCTAGTAGTCAAGGGTACAGGCAAGGTCAAAACACAGGCAGGCAGTCCAAACAAACAAACACAACAAGGCAGGGAACACAGGCAAAAGAGTAATCCAGAAACAGAGAGGGATGGCTGATGCAAAACTGACGTTTCGGCGCTTTGTCGAGATCCCGACAAAGCGCCGAATCGACAATCGACAATTTTGGCTGATGAGTTTGGGCAAAGGATTATGGGAGATGTAGTCTGAGATGGCATGGAAATAGTCTGGGATAGAGTGCCCCCTGGTGGGTAAACGAGGTGGGTAAACTATAGATTCTGGATTAGCGCATCGTGGTCACGGTAAGGTGGGCCACTGCCTACCGTTGTATATGTATCCTGATGACATCGCATAGGCTATCATTTGATGGTACTACCAAGGGTATCACTGGTTGTTCCCTCATATAGGTCACACAATCACTATTCAATTCATACATTAATCTAAGTTCTTGATAAAGAGACTCAAGAAGGAATAATATGGTTGAAATCTATAAAGTTTACTAAATGACAAAACAGAGAGAACAAAAATATTTAAGAGAGATAGAGAGGGAGGCTTATATCCAGGGGTTCCAATGCAATGCACTTGTACATAATGATTAGGGATTTGGGATTATTTTCATAGTCGATTAATCTGGTGAATATTTTCTAAATTAATCGATTAGTTGTTTGTTCTATAATATGTCAGAAAAATGTGGATCAGTGTTTCCCCAAAAGCCCAGGAATGGTCCTCAAATGTCTCGTTTTGTCCACAACTCAAAGATATTCAGTTTACTGTCACAGAGGAGAGAAGACACTAGAACATATTCACATTTAACAAGCTGGATTCAAATAATTTTTTACTTTTGTCTTAAAAAATTACTCAAACCGACTAATCGATTATCAAAATAGTTGTCGATTACAGTTTTTTCCAGCTAGCTCTGTTAGCTGTTTGAGCTCTTCAGATCGCATAAATCAGTGCAAAATGAATAGAAATGTTATTCTTTATGACGAAATATTTTACAAACATGTCATAAAATTATTATTTCTCCAAATGTGCGCACCATTGGACTAATAGCCCTGGCGATCATGGAAATTGTATGTATACGAATACAAATTAACCGGAGATGAGATGAATGGCTGCTGTGAGTCATGATTTCTATTCAAAATAACGAACGTTAAATAATTATTATTATTATTATTAACGGACTTTTACCGTACACACATTAACTAGCTAGAGGTGACTCGAGTCAGTGGCATGAATCTACCATGAACCAAATTAACCTCAAAAACATGAAGTTTAGTACTGTTCTCCGAGCTCACTCACTTTGGGCTTGTCGCGGAGGCCGTTTGCTGGCATCAGGAGGAGGGCAGCTGTCTATCTTGATGCGGTCGCTGCATGTCGTTCATGAACGATTCGTTCATTTTGAACAAATCTTTAATGTGACTCTGGACTACCGAGTTGTCTCAGAGAGTGATTCATTCAATTTGTGTTGACCACGCATGCGCATTACGCAACATATGGGTTCTGAATCGACAGGTCCGAGTCTTTTGTTGTTCCTGTCAGTCCCATAGACACGGAAAGAGAAAGGATTTGTTCATTTTGCTGAACGAGACTCAAAGATCCGAGTCAGTAAAATGATCCGAACTTCCCACTACTACTGGCAACACTGCAACCGATTGGTCAACACTGACAGTTGCAGCGCAATATGAAAGACTTCGTCTTAGGTTTAACAACAAACAACCTATGAAACTAATAATGAACAATATGAAACTAAAACAACATAAGCTTAATTTAAAATGGCTTAGGAACTGTAGGCTATTTAGAGGTGGATAAACGCACTTTGGAGGTGGGTAAACTTTATTTCCGAATTGTACGAGGTGCGTAAATGGCGTTTAGGTGCGTTTAGCCTCCACTACATCCCTGCCTACCACGCTCTGCGCCAAGTGCTGAGGGGGCACCACAAGAAGTCCCATAAAGGACAAGTTAGGTATTTTACACTTAAATCCCTGTTTTCAGATCATTTCTGATTAAATAGAATGGTTGACATTAAAATTTGGACACATGCTGCTGGCCCGAGAACTTGAGGTTTTTGTGGTAGCACCCCCCCACCTCCACAATGGCTGCATAGGTGCACAGGAACAATCCTTTCTAAAACGCATTAAACTTTCGTTTACAAAGACGTGAAACTCACAGAGTGGTCAGGGGTGTTCACTGATATGCTCACACAAAAATCGCTGCGAAAGATGCTTTCCAACAGGTGTTTTCCCATTCGTTGTAAAACTGTGGACCTATTTTTTTCTAAACGCCTCACACCTGTACATTCTTCCGTTGAGAGCTTGAATAATAGACACTCCAGCCCAGTTGGTGGCGATACTGCACCTTTGCGTACAATAATGAATACAAACTACCCCATTTCCGTTCCCGGCAGCGGAGTAATACCGTTCCTCACAGCACATCCAATACAGTCAATGGAGTTGGACAAAAACTATGATAAAAGCTGTTGGAAAGCCCTAACCCTAACCCTAAATCTTTTGCAGTGATTTTTGTGAGCATATCATTGAACACCCCTAACCACCCCTGTTTTATGCTTTTTAGGAAGGATTATTCCAGTGCACCTATGCAGCCATTGTGGAGGTGGGGGGGTGCAAACAAAAAAACCTAAAATTCTCGGGCCAGCAGCATGTGTCCAAATTTTTGTGTTAACCGTTCTATTTCATCAGAAACAATCTGAAAATAGGGCTTTAAGTGTAAAATAACCAACTTGTCCTTTAAGCCCTTAAAATTTTAATTGTTGTATAACCCTTTTTTGCACCCCTACATACTCACTTCTGCCCAATGGCTTTTGAACCTCCAGCATTGTTGTGTTCCCATCATGTGTGAGTTGTCTTCTGTGGCTATCACGGCGTCCTCTGATTGAAGCACCTTAAATAAATATTGACAAACCCATTTACTTAAAAATAGTAAATATACTTTTCCGATTCCATTGACTGCAGGCATAGAGTCTGCAGGAGCTGCCACAATACATTGAGTGGATGTGATATTCCACATTAGAGGTGCTAATATATTCAATAAATATTCAACAACAAAAGAAAAGAATAAATCAAGCATAGTGTCAGTTATGGCAGGTCACGTTAGTCAAGCTCATATCAGCTGCCTGTCAGCTGATCATGTCTACATATAGGAACACAATGTCTATCACAGCACACATATATAAGCTCCTTCAGGACTATCAGCAGCTATCACGTTCTCCAGAGCTCATTTACCCTCCTCCATCCCCAGCTCCACCTCTCATCAGCTGACTGTCAGCTGATCACGTCTACCTATAGGAACACAATGTCTATCACAGCACACATATATAAGCTCCTTCAGTACTATCAGCAGCTATAGCGTTCTCCAGAGCTCATTTACCCTCCTCCATCCCCATCTCTCGTCCGCTGACTGTCTTTTGTCTGAGAGCTGAGGCTGAGAGGTTTTGTCCAGAACAGAACCATACCGCCAATCCAAACTATTTGCTAATTGTCAATCATCTTTGATGATAGTGGTCCTGACAGAAAAAAAAATGCTGCTTTGCACTGCTGACTTTTAAAGTCACCATGAAATTAAAATAGGATAGTCTATTCTTATTTGTAATGAAAATCACAGTGTTTCTTATAAATGATTTATCTGTACACATCATTATTGTGTTAAATTCCTGTTCCTGGTAATCTTGACTCAGAATAGGCTTGTTCGAGATGAACTACACTAGCCATCAGCTGGCGGGATCTGCTGGTTGCAGGGGGAGGAGTACAGATATGGCCATCAGGTCAGGCACCTTGTGCTTCTGTAGTGTGCCAAACCAAACATAGTTGGTAGGTTAACCAGAACATGTAAGAGAACTTACTCTTAAGAGCTTAAGACTTCTCTCTATTCCTCAGTAAGAAATTGGTCTCAGCAGCTTTGTGAATATGTTTTAAGAGAAAACTCTTAAGAATGTGTACTGCTATTAAGATCAAATGTTTTGGGAATATGGCCTCTAAAATGTAGAAAATAAATATGAAACCTTTGAGTCTTTGGTGTGTTTGGAGTACTTTTGCAATAAAAACACACAATGTTCTCAAATGTTACAATAATCTTGTGTTTTTAAACACTGATCATGTGGAAAAACATGTACAGTAACTGTAAATGTATATAAATGTAATGAAAGCATTAGATCAGGTTATGAAAAAAAAATGTCTAGCTTGTTACAAAAGTGGACCTCTGTTCTAAAAGTTTTACCACTTACTTTAACTGTAAAAAAAACTGTAGTATATCTTTTGAGCAGTTGTTTCTATGTATAACGTATCTACTTTTTATTGTACTAAATGCATATTTATATACCAGGTGATCAAGTGCCTATTCAAATGGAAATTAATAAAATAAAACCTAAAATATAATATAACGTTTATATATAAATTTCAGGATGACAAATAAATCATGACATTAATAAGCAACAAACGGGTATATTTAGAAATGCAGAAAATGTAAGAACATTCATCATAGATAATACAATATACATGTTACAAAACAGAGACAGACAGATTGATTGATTTAAATTTTACCTCTGGACATCTTCGAGCTGTTTTCACAACACCTGAATGTGTTTTAAAGTGCCACAGTTACATTTCCAGTTTATCCATTGTCAGTTTGCTGAAATCTATGTTGCCATCTCAACTTCACAATTTACAAAATAAACTAAATTTATTTCCATATACAAATATTTAAAAGTTAAAAAAAGCTAATTAATTTCAATCAGCTCAACATAGGTATGTATGCATGATCTCAGTTGAGATCGAAAGTGAGCATCTCTATATTTTGTGGTTTCGTAAAACTCCACTTTCCACTCCTCTCTGCATGCTCATGTGTAGGTGACACCCACATTTTAATAAATAAAGCAGTGCTTGCATTTTCTCTGTGATCTGCTACTTCAAACCTCTGCTGTGTGAAAATGGTCTTTCAGGTGCTTATGAATTTTGACAGTTTTAAGAATAAACCACTAGATGTGGCAAAAAATAAAGATAAATTTCATAAAACCACTGTTATAGAACTGAAGAAAAAATTACGAGATAGCATCCCAGGGAAACCAGGTAGGTATTTTTTTTATTTATAGTATAATAATAATAATAATAATAATAATAATAATGATAACAGCAACAATAAACGTATTATGCTATAGTATGCATGTAAAGTGAAAGCTATACATTTTCTTGAAAATGAAAATCCATTAAATGTTACCATATGACATTTAAAATGTTTGAGATGGTTCCAACTCTTGATTTTGAACTTTCTCATTTTGTTTAAACAGATCTAGATAAATTATGGATTGTCTTTGGAAGAGAAACTCTAGAGGACTACAGGACATTGGGCTCTTATAAAATGAAACATTTATCTGTCGTTTTAATTGTTATGAGGATGCCCGGTGGAGGTATGTCTTCTTACAATATCATTGATTCCTAAAAGTTTCATGAAGATCACAACTTGAAACGGCTTATTTTTCAACAATCATGTTATGTCTTTATCCTAGATGTGTGTAAATGAAGAAAAGGATCTGGGAATGGGAAATGGGCTAAGAGGTTAAAAGCTTCTATAGCCCAAAGAAATGTTTATCTTTCTAAGTTTAATATTAACCAATTTGTAGTCCTCCAATATGTTACATTAGGGTTTATACCTCTGTATAATTTTGTTTTATATATGTATTGTTAAGACTTCAGACAGTTCTATCAAAATGTGAATGTCCTTCTGAAACAGTGCTAACATGAAAATTGATTTTTACGCTCATAATTGAAGAATATTTTAAAATGTAAGTGAACAAAATATTGTTTTTGCAAAAAAAAAATTCCCTGGCAGTGTATTGTGCCATGGGAACAGCTTAATCTGCTCAGACCATCACAGTCTTAAATAAGTTTTTGAAGATTTATATTTTTCATCAGCACTTAAACCATAATTAAAATTAAATAATTTCATATAAACAACATGCAAGAAATCTGTGTACAATTCTGCTTTGTTTTTCATTGTTGCTGTATTAATCAAATATTGTTTGTTCTTGTATAGTATTGCTTGCAATGTTCATCTTGTAAGTCACTTTTGGATAAGAGCATCTATTAAATTAATTAAAGTAAATGCAAAAGTAATTTAAAATGAGAAATGCAGATCTCATTAGCATGATGTCTCTTTATGCAATTTTGATGTTAATATTTTTGTGAGGAATGGATGTGAGAAGTATAGGAGCTGAGCTGGAATCTAAACTGAACACAAAAACAAGGCTGAAAAGCAGTTGTAAGATGTATAAAACAATAATAAAACAAATATTGCTCAGACTTTTGTTTCCGTTTCTGCTTCTCAGAATAGAAATCAGCCAGGTTAATCATCTTGCTGTAGGCTATTGCTCAAAGATAAGATAGGACATACCACTAACAGTCACACCATGTCCTCCTTTCTGTTTCATTTCATTGAAACTCTTCTTGTAAATCACATGCTTCTTAAGGCAAACCCACTTCACCTTTTTTCCGTAAGCTACAGCTAAGAGAACATGTTTGATGTGAAACTACAACACTTGTAGACAGTAACCAAACTCATAATGGGCTTATAACTCATATAATGCATTAAAGTTCAGACTACTGAACTCAGTATAGTGACGCACCCACTGAGATGGTATTCTCTTCTCTCTAGTAATTTGGCACATGGTCTTACGGTCGTTTCACACCGCAAGCGTGATGTGAAACGCTCCTTTGCTTCCTCTTCGCTCCTTTGCCCCCATATACTCTTCAAATCAAAAATCAAATCACTTTATTGTCATTCAACCATGTACACAAGTGCAACAGCAGGTGAAATTCTTAGGTGCAGTTCCGAGCAACATAGCAGTCATGACATGACATGTACAACATTTAAAGCAGCATCAGATTACAACATCTGATGCGCACACAATTACTCACAGCACAGTATACTCTACAATAAACAATAAATAATTACACAATGTGAGTGTAGTTCTCACAGCTTAAACAATATACACATACTTACAATATACATATACTTTAACCAATATACACTAAACATACATTAAACAGTATACATTAAGCTATAATAATAATAATAATATACAATGTACATTATACAATATTATTCACAGTAGAGATCCAATGTACAATAGGTGCTATATGATAGATAAATGTGTATATAATGTGTGTGTATCTCCAGTGGTTTGTGCTGAGTGATATTTTGTCCAGTGTGTTATGATCCTGATGGATCAAGAGTTAAGGAGTCTGATTGCTTGTGGGAAGAAGCTGTTCTGGAGTCGGCTGGTGCGTGTTCTGATGCTGCGGTACCGTCTGCCTGATGGCAGCAGTGAGAGCAGCCCATGGCTCGGGTGGCTAGAGTCTCTGATGATCCTCTGAGCTCTCTTCACACACCGCCTGGTGTAAATGTCCTGGAGGGAGGGAAGCTCACCTCCGATGATGCAGCTGGCCGTGCGCACTACCCTTTGCAGGGCTTTGCGGCTGCGGGCGGTACTGTTGCCGTACCAGGTGGTGATGCAGCCAGTCAGCAGGCTCTCTATGGTGCTGGTGTAGAAGCGTGTGAGGATGTGGCGGTTCATTCCAAACCTCCTCAGCCGTCGCAGGAAGAAAAGGCGCTGATGAGCCTTCTTCACAACGGCCTCGGTGTGGACGGACCATGAGAGTTCCTCTGTGATGTGGACACCGAGAAACTTGAAGCTGCTGACTCTCTCCACCGGTGCTCCATCGATGGTGATGGGGCGGTGTTCTCTCTCAATCCTCCTGAAGTCGACCACCAGCTCCTTGGTCTTGCAGACGTTGAGGGAGAGGTTGTGCTCCTGACACCATCGTGTCACCATCGTGTCTTACGGCTGACTCTCATGAAGATGGGCATCTCAGGAACTGCTCTCCAGTGGCTCAAGTCTTACCTCTCAGGTAGGTCCTTCAGGGTGTCATGGAGAGGTGAAGTGTCTAAGTCACATCATCTAGCCACTGGAGTTCCCCAGGGCTCAGTGCTTGGACCACTCCTCTTCTCCATCTACATGTCATCACTGGGATCTGTCATTCAGAAACATGGCTTTTCCTATCACTGCTATGCCGACGACACTCAACTCTACTTCTCATTTCAACCAGATGATCCCACGGTTGGTGTTCGTATCGCTGCCTGCCTAACAGACATTTCTGCCTGGATGAAGGAGCATCACCTGCAACTCAACCTTGCAAAGACAGAACTGCTTGTGGTCTCAGCCAAACCAATGACGAACGACGCCTTGTGGTGCTATCCCAAAGATGCATGAAAACACTCTCACTGACCTTTTCCTGGACGTTTCCCACCTTGTGGAACATCCTGCCAATCTCAGTTCGAGGAGCCGAGTTTGTAGCCATTTTCAAAAAGTGTCCAAAGACACATCTGTTCCAGTAGCACCTGACCAATTAAAACTTGCACTTAACTATTCCTTTTGTTTTTCTCTGTATTAAAAACCCCCCTCAAAAACGGTGTACTGCGCTAGATGAACTGAGACTTGTTACAGCACTTGCATACTGTTGCCCCTTGTTTGTCTGATTGCTTCTATTGCTCTCCTCATTTGTAAGTCGCGTTGGATAAAAGTGTCTGCTAAATGATTCAATGTAATTGTAAATGATCTTACCCTTCCCCTCCCCTTTAGGTCAAGATTCTGATCATCTTGGACTAAATAAACTTTATCAGTAACATTTTAAGGGCAGCTTTACGGTTAGTCACAGGGCTAGAATTGGTTGATTCATGTACAGATGGAAACAGGGATCATACGTGTGTAAACCAGCACAAATGATCAGACGTGTTTAAATACTTTCTTTTTCTCTGATGAGAAACATTTCTGGTGACAAGACAAATGCACAACATTCTTGTCTCGTCTTCCGCGAGTTGATACTCAGAGCATCTAGAATGGCAACATTTTTAACCTGCTTTCAGATACCTTTCATCCCACAGTTAGTGTATTTTAAACATTGCATTTTTTGAAAGAATGTGAACTGTAAAATCAATCCATTTGCTTTGGAGAGGACATTATGTTTTGCTGAAACCAGCTACAGAGACATAACAGAATGGACCAACAGCAGAAAACACAATACGGCAATAAAACTCCCATAAAGCAGAGTAAATGATATGGCATTATATTTCCCTCTCAGCTACCACAAAAATTAGAATAAGAATTCTCAAAAAAGTATTGAATAATATATATATATATTTCTTTTCTTTTCTTTTTTTATGGTTTATTTTCAAATTTTTTCATTTTACCATAAACAGAGAAAAACAAAAAGAAGAAAGAGGGGGAAAAAAAGAAAAAGCAGCCAATAATAACAAATAAGTAGTTATTACAGGTCTACTACGTCTATTTTTAGTCAGTTAGCAGTGTAAATTTTGTACTTCATGTATACATAGGTATTGCATATCTATACATATACATACATTCTCTACACAAGTTTTATACAGACCGTAGACCCCCCCCCCCAATTTTCTCAATCCATATTAATGCATGTTATTACTTGCCATTCATAACCAAAATAATCTTTAAGGTGAGACCAGCCATTTACAAAAGTATCCAGAGTTCCATCCAGTACATTATGCCTCCTTTCATATGGTAGCAGTGACAAAAGATTTTCATGCCAAAGAGTTAAACTAGGAGAGTGTTCTTTAATCCAAACATGGAGAATGGAAAGGCGAGCAGCATATAGCATTATGGACATTGTTTTTGTTTCCGGCACACAGTTGTTTACACCAAGGATACACAAGCTGGGATCAAGTGGCACTTTAATCCCAAAAGATTTTTCAATTTCCTGAACAACCGAAGACCAGAATGATGCAATTAGAGGACAGGTCCATATTAAGTGGAAATAGGTTCCTGTATCCTTTTTACATTTAAGACAAGATTTTGTACATGTGTCGCATTAACTTCGAGTTAAAGTAGTCACATGCAGCTTGTTAATGATTTTATATTGTACTTCATATAATTTGTTTGATTTCTTAATTTGTCTAGCATGATTTAATTTTTTTATTATTATTATTTTGTCTAGCATGATTTAATAATTTGCTCCATATCTAGCCACTGGAGTTCCACAGGGCTCAGTGCTTGGACCATTCCACTTCTCCATCTACATGTCATCACTGGGATCTGTCATTCAGAAACATGGCTTTTCCTATCACTGCTATGCCGACGACACTCAACTCTACTTCTCATTTCAACCAGATGATCCCACGGTTGGTGTTCGTACCGCTGCCTGCCTAACAGACATTTCTGCCTGGATGAAGGAGCATCACCTGCAACTCAACCTTGCAAAGACAGAACTGTTTGTGGTCTCAGACAATCCAGCACTTCATCACAATCTCTCCATTCAGCTAGGATCATCAACCATAACTCCGTCCAGGACAGCCAGGAATCTTGGAGTTGTGATTGATGATCAGCTAAAATTCACTGACCACATCACTGCAACAACCCGGTCCTGCAGATTTGTGTTATACAACATTAGGAAGATTAGACCCTTCCTATCAGAGCAGGCCACACAACTCCTGGTCCAAGCTCTTGTTCTCTCCAGACTGGACTACTGTAATGCTCTTCTAGCAGGCCTTCCGGCATGCACTATCAAACCCTTGCAACTGATCCAGAACGCAGCAGCGAGGGTGGTCTTTAACGAGCCGAAGAGAGCGCACGTCACGCCTCTCTTCATCAGTCTGCACTGGCTGCCTATAGCCGCTCGCATCAAATTCAAGACACTGGTACTTGCCTTCAAAGCAACCACTGGCTCTGCACCAATATACCTAAACTCGCTTGTTCAGACTTACACACCCTCCAGGAGCTTACGTTCTGGCAGTGAACAACGCCTTGTGGTGCCATCCCACAGAGGCATGAAATCACTCTCACGGACATTTTCCTGGACCGCCCACACCCTGCGGAATGACCTGCCTATCTCAATTCATGCGGCCGAGTGTGTAGCCATTTTCAAAAAACAGCTAAAGACACATCTCTTCCAGCAGCACCTGACCAATCAAGAATAGCACTTAACATTCTATTCACATTCTATTCATTTTCTGTCTGTCTAATTTATAAAAAAAAAAAAAAAAAAAAAAAAAAAGTCCTGTGTGTTCTGTGTTAGATTAACTGAGACTTGTTACAGCACTTGCATACTGTTGCCTTTGACTGTTCTAGCTGCTTCTATTGCTCTCATTTGTAAGTGGCTTTGGATAAAAGTGTCTGCTAATGACTAAATGTAAATGTAAATGTAAATGTCTTCCAGTGTAACACCAAAGTCAAGTTCCCAACTTTGTTTAATATTTATTAAACCTTTACTATTTGCTGTAATTTGGTCATAAATATATCTCATTGTTTTATATTTCAATGCAGCTGCCTGTAATAAAATACTATCGAGCACATTTATTTTCCCACCTTGTTTATTCAATGGAACTAAGATAGCTTCTTATTTGTAAATATCAGGAAAAAAAAGTGGACTTGAGAGATATTAAACTCATGCTGTAATTGTTGGAAAGACTTGAGAGCATTGTCAGCATAAACATCTAATATTCTTATGATACCAGCTTCTCTCCACTCATTAAAGCCAGCATCAATACAGGTATGTCTAAAATCTGGGTTATTAGCAATGGGAGCCAACAATGAGTGTTTGTCAAGCCCAAAATATTTACGAACAGCACTGAGAGATCTACAGATATTTTTCAGTAAATAATTGTGCTTAATCTTGCTATATACTTTTGTGAAACATATAAACGGAAGGTGTTCTGATTGAACCCCATCCAGACCTATACATTCTAAATCTGGAAAGCAGAAATGGCTTTTTTTAATCCACTCTGCCATAAATTTTAATTGTGCAGCCCAATGATAAAATCTAAAATTTGGGATGCCAAGTCCTCCTTTTTTGATTGGTAGTTGAAGCTTTCAAAGTTCCATCCTTGGCCTTTTATTATTCCATACGAATGCTCCAACCGCATTATGCATTTTTGTAAATATTTTGGATGGAATATAATATTAATATAATATTAATTTTTAATAGGTTATTTTATTATGACTATGATTATTATGTATTATTATTAGTATTATTATTATTATTATACATTTTTTTTAGAAGTGAATAAAGAACATTTTCTTCATTTGTTTTCAGTGAACTGAACCCTACATTTATGGAAGAAATCAGGTTAATTGATTCATCAATCATTTTTATCAGGTCTGAATCATGTAAATCACTTCTCTTTGAACAAAAAGACAAAAGTGACACTGCAGTTTTATCACAATTCCCATACAGGATAAAATAAACGGTAAAACTTTATGGTAAGGGTAAATGAATAATCATGAATTCATGCATGACTTATACATTACTACATGCATTAATATCATAAAGTCTTTCATTCATGACTTCATGGATGAACAACACCTTAATTCAAACATTAACTAAGATGAGTACATCATCATGAATTATGGTTTATTACGCATGATCATGATGTTTTCTATGTTCACAAAAACATTGGTCTAATCCATACAAAGTAAGACTACTTGAAATTATGTTTTACTTATTTAATTTATTGGGAGGAGCACATTCAGATAATTAGCCTAATTAATAGGCTATTCTGGGTTCGGGCCAAAACTCGGCCAAAGAGCTCGGAGCCCTCCCCTGGACAGCACGCCAAATATGCATAAGCTTTACTCTATTTAATGCAGACTAATGTAAGTGTGAATTATTAAAGGAAAATACAAAAATCCACACTACCTTATGCATGCACAGGCTAGACCAGTATATCAATTAATGTGAGAACGTTTCACTCCTCACAGCCTTCTGAGACTCTGTCAGCTTCTTCGAGACGAGCAGCTTTCCAGTCGGTGTTGCTGTGACGGCGCGTTCCAGTGATCACATACTTCCTGCCTGCTGATCTGCGCAGTGGTCTGTCTGACAGCTGGTGTGTGCTACCCCTGGGCGCTTCGGCATCGACTGCGAGGCTTCCTCTCATAAAAGAGCTTGCACGTGACGCGTCCTTTTCAGGATGTCTCGTCCGTGCACTTCTAGGTGCAGTGGATTTCTCTCGCCCTCTGATGGGCATGAGCGCTGTTTGACGTGTTTGGGCTTTCAGCACGCTCAGGCAGCGCTCGTGGATGATTCATGTTCCCACTGCGGGAACATGACCATCTCGGTGTTACGATCGAGACTCCGTGAGCTTCGCGCTGATGCCGGAGCGAGAGTCCCCTCTGCCACCCCCCAATCTGCGGTCTCTATGTGTGGTCGCACTTTGGCTGGTGGCCAGGGTGATCTGAGGGTGATGGTGTGGAATGATGCGCCGACGCTCATGCCTCGGGCCACACCCCCCTCTCAAGCACCTGACCCGCCCCGTGTTCAGGCGTCTACATCGGGGCTGGCTCATGCTGTCCCGACTGTGGCGTTTGGCGCAGCGGAGGACGAAGAAATGTCCATCGCCGCATCACAAGGTGGACAGCTTTGCCCAACAGTTCTCGGCCGCTCAGAAGCAGACTGAGGCGATAAAACACCTTCTGCCCTGGCGGTCCGCTGCTGCCTCCACCCAGCTGCCCGCGCAGTTGCCTCAGCCTGCTCGCCGCCGAGGACGCCCTCCTGCGGTTCCCTCAACCTCTGCGCCACCCAAGCAGCAGCCTACACCCGGGCCGCGCAGAGGTAGCCGCAGGAAGGCGTCCCAGTCCGCTCCAGCCTCGCAGCCTGCGAATAAACTACAGGCTAAGCGGCGCTCCTGACGCGGACAGCTCAGGGATGGGCAGGGTCAGCAGCACCCTAATGTGGTTAAAGAAAGAACTGACACTCCCATCCCTGAGCAGCCAGAGACCGGTGATGACGGTTCGTGCCACCCTCAGGTCCCGCCACTCGCATCCCTCTCTGTCGCCAGCCTCCCCTCAGAGCAGACCCCAGTGGAACGTGCGTCCTTCCCTGGTCTCCTCTGTCGGGACGCAGCCATGAACCGTGCCCCCACACTGGGACGCCCAACAGCCTCCCTTGTCTGGGCCGGTAACGCTGCCTCGCTGCCCCACCCTGGGTACATCTGTGCGCCGTATGACCCGGCTGGTGCAGTTTCTGGGAGCCTGGCTTCAGCTTCCGGGACTGTCCCACTGGGTAGCCCGGACCATCAGGCTCAGCTACGCAATTCAGTTCGCGCAGGCTCCTCCCCGCTACAGGGGAGTCCGCTATACCGAGATCGGGGCCAACGCCCCCGTCATGCGTGCGGAGATTGCCACCCTGCTGGCGAAGGGTGCGATCGAGCCTGTCCCTCCAGCCGAAATGAAGTCGGGGTTCTACAGCCCCTACTTCATTGTACCCAAGAAGACCAGTGGGTTACGGCCAATCCTGGACCTTCGCATCTTGAACCGAACCCTTCACAGGCTTCCGTTCAAGATGTTGACTGTGAAACGCCTTTTAGAATGCGTTCGTCCGGACGATTGGTTTGCAGCGATCGACCTGAAGGACGCCTACTTCCATGTCTCCATCCTTCCTCGACACAGACCGTTCCTACGGTTTGCTTTCGAGGGGCGGGCAAATCAGTACGCGGTCCTCCCATTCGGGCTGTCTCTGTCCCCTCGCGTCTTTACGAAGATTGCAGAGGCAGCCCTTGCGTCCCTTCGGCAGCTGGGGGTTCGCATCCTGAATTACCTCGACGTCTGGCTCATACTGGGCCACTCTCGGGAGCAGGTTTGCAGACGCAGAGATCGGGTGCTCCAACACCTAGCCCGTCTGGGCCTTCGGGTCAACTGGGAGAAGAGCAAACTCTGCCCAGCGCAGAGGATCTCTTTTCTTGGTATGGACATCGACTCGGTCGCTATGTGTGCGCAGCTTTCGAGCGAGCGCGCGTAGTCTCTGCTGACTTGCCTCCGTCAAATCGAGGGCGAGAATGCGGTCCCACTGAAGCTATTTCAGAGGCTCCTGGGGCATATGGCATCTGCAGCCGCGGTGACACTGCTCGGATTGCTACATATGAGACCGCTTCAGCATTGGCTTCGCGATCGAGTCCCGAGGTGGGCATGGCAGTCTGGCACGCTCCGGGTACAAGTGACTCGGGCCTGCTTACAGACTCTCACCCCGTGGTCGAACCTCAGTTTTCTACGGGCCGGTGTGCCCTTAGAACAAGTTTCCAGGCATGTTGTCGTATCGACGGATGCCTCTGCCACAGGCTGGGGAGCCATGTGCAATGGACAAGCAGCCGCGGGCTCCTGGACAGGACCCCAGCGCCTTCTGCATGTCATTTGCCTCGAGTTACTGGCAGTACGGTTCACCCTGCACCGCTTCCGGGCGTTGCTGAAGGGTCAACATGTGCTAGTCAGGACAGACAACATGACCGTTGTAGCGTACATCAACCACCAGGGCGGTCTACGCTCCCACCGTATGTCTCAACTCGCCCGCCACCTCATTTCATGGAGTCAGAAGCTCCTGAGGTTCCTTCGTGCTGTCCATATTCCAGGAGCCCTGAACCATGCAGCCGACGAGTCCCCAGACGGTCCAGCTGATTTGGGAACAGTTCGGGGACGTGCAGGTAGACCTGTTTGCCTCCCACGACTCTTCCCACTGCAGCCTGTTCTATTCCCTGACAGACGGCACGCTTGGCATGGATGCACTAGCACACAGCTGGCAGCGGGGCCTACGCAAATATGCTTTCCCCCCAGTGAGCCTACTCGCACAGCTCTTGTGCAAGATCAGGGAGGACAAGGAGCAGGTCCTTCTGGTCGCCCCGTATTGGCATGGCCGGAACTGGTTCCCCGAACTCATACTCCTTGCGACAGCCCCTCCCTGGCCTATTCCTCTGAGACCGGACCTCCTCAATCAGAGACGGGGCACCCTATGGCACCCGCGTCCCGATCTTTAGAACCTCCACGTGTGGCTCTTGGATGGGACGCGGCAGGTTTGAGTGGCCTACCACCTACGGTGGTCGCCACCATCACTTCCGCTAGGGCAGAGTCCACTCGGCATGCCTATGCGTTGAAGTGGAACCAATTCGTCACCTGGTGCTCTTCCCGCCAAGAAGACCCCTGGAAATTCCCGATCAGGTCCGTGCTATCGTTCCTCCAAGAGGGGTTGGAGCGAAGGCTGTCTCCCTCCACCCTTAAAGTTTATGTGGCCGCAATATCTGCCTACCATGATCTCTTGGGGGACAAAAAGGTAAGTCAGCACAACCTGATCATCAGGTTCCTGAGGGGGGCGAGGAGACTGAATCCTCCTCGCTCTCCTCTCTTACCCTCTTGGGACCTCGCAGTAGTTCTAAGTGCTCTGCAGAGGCCTCCCTTTGAGCCTTTGCGGTTGGTTGATATTAAGTTCCTGTCGATGAAGACGGCTCTGCTGACCGCATTGGCCTCTCTTAAGAGGGTCGGGGACCTGCAGGCATTTTCGGTTGACGAAGCGTGCCTGGAGTTCGGGCCGGCTAACTCTCACGTGATCCTGAGACCCCGGCCTGGATATGTGCCCAAGGTTCCCACCACTCCGTTCCGAGATGAGGTGGTGAACCTGCAAGCGCTGCCTTTGGAGGAGGCAGACCCAGCCTTGGCACTGCTCTGTCCAGTACGCGCCCTCCGCGCCTACGTAGACAGCACGCAGTGTTTCAGGACCTCAGACCAGCTCTTTGTCTGTTATGGTGGAGAGCGGAAGGGAAGAGCTCTCTCAAAGCAAAGGCTGTCTCACTGGATAGTGGACACCATTGTTTTGGCTTACCAGCAGCAAGGTCGACCATGTCCCCTTGGGGTTAGGGCACACTCCACTCGGAGTGTCAGCACTCGGAGTGTGGCCTCCTCTTGGGCTTTAGCGCATGGCGCCTCGCTAACAGACATCTGCAGAGCTGCAGGCTGGGCGACACCAAACACATTCGCCAGATTCTACAATCTCCGAGTGGAGCCAGTGTCCGACTATGTACTCGCCCCCCCGAGGGGCCGGTAATGGGCCAGGCTCAGGTGTCTTCCCTTGCTCACCATTCCACTCCACGGACTGGATACATGCAATATTTTTCCTCAGGTGAGCTTCCCCGAGAGCCCTGAGTTCCTCCAGCACTGCTTACGCCGATACCTGTGTGTCTGCCCTCTCTCGAGCCCAGACCCTCGTGTCCGGCCAGGTGCCCCATGTGCATGGTTCCCCTCCGGCGACCCCCACACGTGTATTTCCACCGTAAAACTCCTTAGCGAGCAGGTGTCTTTCCCTTGGCAAGTCCCTGCCACCCCTAGGGTTAAAAATTCCACCTTCGGCTGGTACCCTAGAGTTTTCCATATGTAGCCCTTAGCGGGGCATATGTGTATTTTTAAGTCCTCCCTATGGGCAGGCATCTTGGCATTCCTTCACTGGGATATGCTTCCCAGTGTACCTTGGTATTCCTGTGTTAAGCGTGAGTCCTTCGTCCGTGTTAGTCTAACGACAGGGAACTCACACTTACGCAGGGCACTGGAAGACAGCTGAGTGGCGGGATTATATTGGAACCCCCATTCGTTTGTCACTAACGTACGTAGTAGTGACTGAACGAAAGGGAACGTCTCGGTTACGGATGTAACCCTCGTTCCCTGAGGAGGGAATGGAGACGTACGTTCCTTTGCCACTTCAGCTGTGCTGCTGGAATGCAGAGTTCAGTCTTGGCTCCTCAGCAGTAACATAATGCGATATTGCCACGTACTTCCTTTTATACTCACGCGGTGAGGCGGAGTTGCGGATGCAAATTCCACATGCCCATGGCATTGGCATGCCATTGGGCGCTTTCTATATGCTCGAAGATGACAGGCTTCTAAGCGAAACCCCCATTCGTTAGTCACTAACGTACGTCTCCGTTCCCTCCTCAGGGAACGAGGGTTACATCCGTAACCGAGACGTTCTGGGCAAAGAGCAAAGTCATTAAAGAAAGCGCCAGAACGCTGCAGACTCTAATCTGTTTCTCATAATTTCCTACAGGTATGTAAAATTGTTTATATGGGCCAATATTCATCAATAGTGAGACTTGAGAGATTCATAAATGTTTCAAGATGATGTTTGTTCAGTTTAAAAGTTATTGTCAAGTTTTCAAATGAATATATTATTTGTGTTTCAGTCGATGCAATTTCCAGTTGAGTAAACAGTTAAAAATTCATGATGCTCTTAAAAGTGTAATGTTTTAGTAAGAGATGTGAAACAATAAACTATATCCTCTGTAATCTTGATAGATTTATCTGATTTAGCTGTATAGTGTATTTAGCTGTGATGTATTATGTTCATTTTGTTTATTTGGAAAAGTCAACCGTAACATGGTGGTTTTCTCTTAAAATGTACACTCATAAGGGTTAAAACTGCAAATACATCATTTGAGAGTGTTAAACACTATGTTTAAACACTATGAGTAATTGATTACTCCATCAAATTTGGTATGTTTGTTGAATTGAAGTGATTCTGATTTCTCTTTGTATAGAAATTCACTATATCTAAAATAGACAAAGTGAAATGTTAAAGACCAATTGAAGTGTTGAGTAAACACATATGGTGATGGTAAGACACAAGACATGTGTAGATGTATCCAGATGTTTATTGAAGTAGCTTAAAAGTGTAATATAGAAGGGAAATGTTCAAATGTATTACATTTGCTGATTTAAATGCTGAGATTTGTCTAGAGAGCATAATCTGTAAAAGAATATTGTGTATGGTTATGGTTTTAAATGTTATACTTACCTGTTACCTGAAAAGAAAGAAAAATAAAAAGAGCCAAGTCATTAAAGAAAGCGCCAGAACGCTGCAGACTCTAATCTGTGTTTCTCATCATTTTCTACAAATGTCATTAAACTTTCAATTCATATCATCATGCACTTCTTGAAAATTTGAACACATGTTAAAATCTTTTGTTATTGCACAACACACTTGCTGCTACTGAGGTGTGATATGGGTAAGGTTAGGGACAGGTTTGTTGATTTGGGGTTTAAGGGTTGGTTAAGGGGTCAGAAGTTTACAGGGGTCAATTTGATTAATATAATAGAACATGGTTCAAACTGTTTATATTACACTGTCTTGATAAATAAATTTTTTTCTTGAAAAATGTATTTGTTTCTCCTGTTGATGTATGGTTCAAGGAATATCCTGTTCAATGAAATACAGTAGTGTTGAGCCAATAAAAACACAAATTACAATCATGTGTTGTTATCTTTAGCAAGCATTTAGCTCAACTTAACTAACCACCCTTTACACAAGTGTTGTAAGCGTTGTGTGTGTGTGTGTGTGTGTGTGTGTGTGTGTGTGTGTGTGTGTGTGTGTTTGTAAAATCGATTTCAAAAGGATGAATTAAAAGAATGTATTACTCCAACATCTGCGTGATATCATTTACCAATGTGGTTGAATGACAAAATTGCGACCATAATGTTTTGGGAAACAGTCGTGACTATTTAGTTGATGTTTAGTGTCCCCAATTAAGCAAGCCAGAGGAGACCGAAACTCCATCAGTGGCAGAATGGAGGAAAACCCTCGGGAGAAACCAGACTCAGTCGCTCAGTTCTCCTCTGGCCAACGGACACACAGTGTGGGATTATGATTCAGGCAACATTACACGTCAGAGGTCAGATTAGATTGGAACATTCAGAGTATTTGTCCAGTTCCATCTGGTTGGTATACCATCCCACCGGTATGGAGACGGGTTTGTTGAGGATCATCGTGTTGATGAGGCCTTCATATGGGATAGTGTAGTTGATAAAATCTCTGCTGACACTTGTGGTGGAAATTCACCAATAACAATGGTTCCCAACCTTTTTTACTCGAAGACCCCCCTCCTCTCCGAATCAATACTGTGTTTTTTTGTCTTTCATTTTATCTCTCAAAATGATGGATGCCTTTTTAAAAATGTGGAAATTAGTAAAAATAAGTTAAAGGTGAAGTATGTAATTTGTAAACAACCTTGCAAACACCCCTTTCTCGCATCATGCTTGTACAGGTGCTTGCACACGAACACAACACTTTCAATGACATCATTTACATTGAATCATTTAGCAGTGGTTCCCAACCTTTTGTACTCGAAGGCCCCCTCCTCTCCGAATCAATACTGGAATTGAAAAAATACGGCCCATTGAACCAAACCCTGCCTAACCAAACAAGACAACAGGTAGATGTCAAAGGACCGCATACTATACGGATCCATTCATAATTAATAAACAAACTAAAATTCAAATGAAAAATAAAATAATTCTGAATGTATGGAAACGTAGCCATCTGTGTAGTTTGCGTATCCTGTGTTCATGGGTGTTTTGAGCCGCCATCCAGTCTGTATTTCACACAGCGCGATTAAAAACGAATCCAAAACAATCACAGAATATGTACGAGAGAGGTGGTTCTTTGTTGTAATTTATATTTTTAATTGATATAATTTATCTGTTATTATTTAACGTATCAATAATAAAAGTAATGAATTATATGAATATATTCAAATTAATTTTTATTTATCTAGTGAGCCGTGGCCCACAGGTTGGGAACCACTGACCTATAAGATTAAAGTGAGGCCATTCAATAGTAAAACTATCCAACCAAATTTATTTCTAAAAATCGAAATTCAGGGTAGTCTCTCTTACAACTGAAACACATCTCAGAGAGCTATGAAGTGAGCTCCAAGCAAAACCAAGCAAGCAAGTGTATTTATTCAGGCAAATTATAGATATATTATTTTTTTCAGCAAACAAACTTTCAAAACTGATTGGATAAACAAATGAGTCAATTATTATCAAGTCTCCTACCTCCCTTTATCATATAAGTACACTTTCTGGTTCATCGGCATCCTATAATAATAACCAACATCCCATAATAGTTGTGGCTATCTGACATGTGTAAATATTTTTAATTGGAAACATCTTATCTGCTTCCCAGCCTAACTGACCTTGACTACAGGAAAGGTCATTATTCCTAAATCTCACAGAAATTGTAGGTTAGCTTTAAAACATCAGAGAGAAAGAGAAAGACAAAAGAAACATAAAAAAGACAATATATCTGAAATATTTTGCCAAGTGTGTGACAGAAAGTGTGGGCCAGTGCTCAGAGTGCCTCAGATAACTTACATCATCTCCATGCTTAACAATCAAAATCTAACCCTTGCATGTACGGCTTAACTTGCGTTGGACAGCGACCTGCTTGATACCTTCGGTCTTCGGTCTTCGGTTCATCCCCTTACATCCTCTCCCATTGTTAAACAGTTAACACTCTTTTGAAACAATTACCCTTGTCCTCTTTCCTTTGCAACATATCTCAATAAGCAATAAAGGTAGAAAACATGTTTTCAATACATGAAATTGCTACACACATATAATATCTATATGCCAAAAACAAATCCAATTTTCATATGATTAAAGAGTTATTGGTAGCACTTTACAATAACAGGACATAAATAATCATGTACTAATACCTGAATGAATAGGTACTTCAACATGAACATTATTGGTGCAGAGCCTGCAGGGATATATTCTGTAAACCTGTAGCGCCACAATCACACACTGGTTAAGTGTGTCCCATTGGATAAACACAAGTCTTATAACACTTGCAGTCTTCACCAGGGGAAGAGCCAGACGATGTAAACATCTGGAGCTTAGCCCAAACCTAGGGGGGTCCGGGGGCATACTCCCCTGGGGAGATTTACGTCAGCTAAATGACTATTTTTCAGGCTGTTTGAAATGATAGAATGCCTAAAAATCTATACACTATCTGGGAAAATGATAAGTTACTCAGTAAATTAAAAAAAATCACCTAGTAGAGCCTACAACCTGTTTTATATTTAATTGTTCTCCAGCTGTAGTGAATCCAAAACACCAAAAATGTTAAGGATGACTGGGCTTGTGCTCATTTACAATCATTTCTATCGCCAAAGGGGCTTATTTAAGGGAAACAGAGGCGAAAAAAGCGGCACATATGGCAAGAGAAGCTGTTATACCTTTTATTATACATTCATTTATATTTGTTTCATAAACACTGCATCTGTTTGGGGCTGCCATTGTTGTTTCGCGGGCTATGTGACGTCAGAACTCGTAACTGGGAGTACATCGATCTAGTTCGAGTTCACGGGTGGGAAGTCACAGGTTTGACTGCTGTTGCACTTTCACAGGTAGAAGGTTGGAAAAACACGGGTTACAGGTTGCCTGGAACGCGGCATTAATATTTGATACAAGCTGTGTGTTTCGGTTTTACGAGAAAACGTAACCCCCCCCCCCACACACACACACACACACACACACACACACCCCACGTGACAAATGATCAGACAAATCATCCGCCCATCTCTATTAGCAACTCATTTCTCTTAATAACACCTAACATTAACATTAAGCAATACAATCACATAACTCAAGTGTTACAACAGCGGATTCACAAACCTGTAACACTTGTCCGCGGTTCGTCTGACGCTGAATCTCTCTCCGGCCGGTGAGGTTTACTGTTAGTGTTCCTAAAAAATGTATGTCCATGTTCATTTCAGCTGGTTAGCCAGTGAGCTACGATGTCGGTGAAATACAAAAGCCCGCCAATCCCTGATGACAATGACGAAGAACATTTATATTCTTCTTCGTTAGTTTTTATTGGCATTTGGCATTGGCAAACAAGCTGAGTGATGCGCGATGTATTACCGACACGCACGGTAAAAGAGCTTTTGTTTCATTTTTTGCCGCTCCAGTCTGAAACACTGAGAGAAAATGCAACAAAGTTTAAGTCTTTTTTTTTTTTTACTAAAAGATTCTGGGTTTTTGACAAAACATTCGGGGGTTAAGCCCAATTAGCCACCCCACCCCCGCTCCGCCACTGGTCTTCACTGTGTCCAGTAATGTGTCCAGAAATTAATCACAGTAGAAAAGAAAGTTCCAGTTGATGGATTGTCTTGGTTTAGTTTTGAATCATCCATTTCTTGCTGATCCTCTGCTTCTGGTGTGTGTTGATCTGGAGCTGATAATAAAAGACAAGAACAACACCTTAAAGAGGTTACTGACAGATAGCTGGATGAGAGGTGTACTAAGAAAAAAAAGAGGTTAAAGCAACCAAACTTTTCAGGGACACTAAACTGTTTAATTCACAGAACAATAATTTAGTGGATTATCTGCCCCCTCTAAATAATTCAGATCAGCGCACACTCCCTAACAGTTCTAAATCTCTCTCGAAATCTCGTTATAATCAATGAAGCTGACTAAACTGCATAATCAACCTCTTATTTACATTGTGTCTACACTATAGTTATTTCTCAATTCTCAATTCTCTGCTTGCATACCCCTCTCCCGACTCCCTTCCCCTGATTCAAGTCACCGAAAGTTATCTAGGAAATGTCAGAGTTGAAATTAGATACACAAATACATTTTAAATAATGAAGTGAACTTCACAGAAACACTGACAAGGCACACACGCATGATATATTAGCCCACGCCATTGGATTCCGTCATTGGGCCGACGGGTGGAGCTTACAATGTTTTCAGCCACCACATTTATCAACGTACGAGCATTCATAAAATGGGATTGGTGGCATACGAATGTTTAATGAATCACATGCTATTCCTGATGATTTCTGCGATCGGATCTGTTAAATGAGGCCTGTTGTCTTTATTGATTTGACTGTAAGCAAACTGAGGCGCTATCGCAGACTTTTCAAATGTTGTTATTATATGTGTAATGTTAGTTCAGTGTATTACTTTCCATACAAATAAACGCAACACAAGAGTGGATGGTCAAATAATCTACTCAAGATACAGTTTATCATGATATCAAAATAATTATAATTATCATTTCATGAGTATTACGCAGTTATTAAATTAGATAAATTAAGTATTTAGGAGCATTTATTCATCTTGTATTTATCATTTATTTGTTAAAATACTTCTCTGAATTGTTTAATGTGAGTTTACTTGCAACTTTTCATGAGAAGTCATGCTCAGTAATTTTCCAATGAGCAGTAATATATATATATACATACACTCCCCTAAAGGATTATTAGGAACATACACTAATACTGTGTTTGACCCCCTTTGGCCTTCAGAACTGCCTTAATTCTACGTGGCATTGATTCAACAAGCTGCTGAAAGCATTCTTTAGAAATGTTGGCCATATTGATAGGAGAGCATCTGCAGTTGATGGAGATTTGTGGGATGCACATCCAGGGCACGAAGCTCCCGTTCCACCACATCCCAAAGATGCTCTATTGGGTTGAGATCTGGAGACTGTGGGGCCATTTTAGTCCAGTGAACTCATTGTCATGTTCAAGAAACCAGTTTGAAATGATTGGAGCTTTGTGACGGTGCATTATCCTGCTGGAAGTAGCCATCAGAGGATGGGGACATGGTGCTCATAAAGGGATGGACATGGTCAGAAACAATGCTCAGGTAGGCCGTGGCATTTAAACCATGCCCAATTGGCACTAAGGGGCCTAAAGTGTGCCAAGAAAACATCCCCCACACCATTACACCACCACCACCAGCCTGCACAGTGGGAACAAGGCATGATGGATCCATGTTCTCATTCTGTTTACGCCAAATTCTGACTCTACCATCTGAATGTCTCAACAGAAATCCAGACTCATCAGACCAGGCAACATTTTTCCAGTCTTCAACTGTCCAATTTTGGTGAGCTGGAGCAAATTGTCGCCTCTTTTTCCTATTTGTAGTGGAGATGAGTGGTCCCCGGTGGGGTCTTCTGCTGTTATAGCCCATCTGCCTCAAGGTTGTGCGTGTTGTGGCTTCACAAATGCTTTGCTGCAGACCTCGGTTGTAACGAGTGGTTATTTCAGTCAAAGTTGCTCTTCTGTCAGCTTGAATCAGTCGGCCCATTCTCCTCTGACCTCTAGCATCAACAAGGCATTTTCTCCCACAGGACTGCCGCATACTGGATGCTTTTCCCTTTTCACACCATTCTTTGTAAACCCTAGAAATGGTTGTGCGTGAAAATCCCAGTAACTGAGCAGATTGTGAAATACTCAGACCGGCCCGTCTGGCACCAACAACCATGCCACGCTTAAAATTGCTTAAATCCCCTTTCTTTCCCATTCTGACATTCAGTGTGGAGTTCAGGAGATTGTCTTGGCCAGGACCACACCCCTAAATGCATTGAAGCAACTGCCATGTGATTGGTTGATTAGATAATTGCATTAATGAGAAATTGAACAGGTGTTCCTAATAATCCTTTAGGTGAGTGTATATATATATATATATATAATCTTTTTTGTTACAAGTTTAAAGTTGTGTTTACTGATATGTAGTAAACACAATATATAAACACAATATACACTATATATATATCAACAAAAATAAATACATTTCACCAGAAAAAGACTATCTGTTTTGTGTGTGCAATAATAATTCATAAATAAATGATTTGTGTATCCACTTTACATTAAAGTTCACTTTCACAGGCTCCTAATGTTTTGTAACTCATAAAATAAAATAATAATAATAAAAATAAAATAAAAACATTCAATGTGGGCATTCATACCTGTTATTTCTCCGGTATGGGGATGGGTGTGCTTTATTTCCTCTGGTTTCTGCTGAGGTGTAGCTTCTGCCTCGGTTTGTGAGGTCTCTGTTTCTGTCTCAGTGTTAGAATCACTGGTGTTCACTGTAGGACAATCCATGTGTGTTATCTCATTCTGTGGCTGATTGCAGGAGGTCTGAGTGCTGGTTTTGTTAGCCTCAGGACTGAGAGCTTCAGCTGATGTATTGTCTTGCTTTGGTTTTGGATCATCCATTTCTCGCTGATCCTTTGCTTCAGGTGTGTGTTGTTCTGGAGCTGAAAAACATAAGTAACCAGTTGAGCCAGTTCACTAATTGAACTGAATCAAACTTTAGTACCAGGTTGATGACGCAAGACACAGCCAAAGTAGAACATCCAACTCAAAAAGAACAAAATGAGCCGGTTCAACCAACTGCAGAAATTTGCAGAGGATTACCAAGGAGTCCGATGAGTGAGTTGACGAAACTATGCAAGCCTGAAGCAGAGGCACATACTGGAAATATGCTTATTATGACTACTGTTATTACATTACATTATATTAAAACCTGCAAAAACCTTTCTGTCAAGAGATGCAAATACATTTTACCATTATATTTTAAGTTGTTAAGTGAAATCATGTTTATAAGAGTGGTTTATTCTTTCTATATACTTTAGACATGTAGAACATACCCATGTTTGTGCATCAATGAGTGTAAGGTGTGCTGTAGGTGCGAAACTTTTAGGAACCTTATCCAAGATGTAATCTTATCATTACAACTATGAAATGTCTCCATAAAACACCCAAAACCAAACCCAAAACACTGTGCGGTCTCAAAAATTGGGCTGTGTGCGGACATCCACGGACCCTGCTCATGACGAAAATTGCGTCATTAGTATCATTAGCATGTCATGAAGTCAGAATCAGTGGCCTCTTCCCATTTCAAAGCTTCCAGCACCACTGATTCTCCGCAGTCTCTGGAAAGAATCTGTGGTGCTTTTGGATTACTGAGCCTCTTCCAAGTTCTTTGTTTACTTAATCTACTACAGGTTTGTTGTTAATTGTGTTAATATTTTTCCAGTTTTTAATTTAAAGTAGCTGATTTAATTTTTGATTAATTAAATTTTTGCCTGAATCATTGGTTGTGATATAATTGATTATAGTTTAGTCCCCGTTTATATCTTTTTAAGTATAGATCAAGATATTAAACTATTTTAACCTACATTTTCTGAAGAAAAGCAAGCATGCTCTGTGAGATGTGAAGTGCCTGTTAAAAAAATGAATGTGAAATTTAAAGAGACACTAGAACAGTGAAAATATTTTATTTTGTTGAAAGACATCTTTAATTAAGTGACTGTTAACTTACCCGACACCACGATACTTCTGAATCTGCCAAAAAACATTTTATGCATTAAATACTGATCTGTTAATCATTGTAAAGTTTAATAAGTTCATTAGTAAACATTAACAAACACAGTATCTCATATTTCTAGGTATGTGAATATATGTTAATTCATCATCTGTTAAACACCACATAATGTTTGTTTATGATTTATTAATGAAAGTTATTATAAAGTACCAAAAAAAAGAAGAAAAGAAAGATAAAAACCCCTCTAAAATCTCACCTTTACATAATGTGTTATTTTGTCTTTGAATCATTTTAGTGGACAAATTAATTAACTCAGACTTTTAAATTGAGACAGAAATGGAAATGTTTGCATTGCAAGCACCTATGATTCACTCAAAAATAGCTTTTAAAAGTGGAGCAGTTTTATAAATGTATTTAACAATAAGAGGTGAATATCACCTTGTGCACCGAGGAGTCATTAAATCGATACCACTGTTGGTCCTCAAATGATTTGATGTTAGTGTAGTAGTGTCCACCACTGAGGGAACCAGTGTGATTGACAACAGCATACAGGTCATACTTATGAAGACCATCTTTCTCTTCCTGAAAAACATAGATAGTGAATATATAAAACACGCTAAATATTGGAGTTTTAAAGGACAAAGTGGTCAAACCTGCACTGATAACTGGAGAGGAATTTCAACAGGACGGTTGTTCTTCCTGTAAGTCATGTAGCTGTAATCCAAGTAAAACCTCTGCAGATGTAGAGTCAGCACTTCTGGCAGCTCAGGAATGGTGCATTTCTGAAAGAAATGTAATCTCATTTAGAATAAAGTCAGCATGTTTTCAAACCCATGGAAATAATTATTATAATCTGCAGTCAAGAAAAATTTCTTTAAATAGGACGGCAATTGTTTCTCATGTAGATGCCTGTAAAAATGTTTGATAAAGTGATAAATTGTAATAAAAAAATTACTGGATGGTGATTTATCCACAGTGGAGGAGTGAGATCAGTGATCCTATTGTCACACGATTGTCATAAACTTGTAATAATATCAATGCATTCATATTTGTAATAAAAGGAAAATAATATCAAATGTAATATTTGATTATTTAAATCTATTTAAAAATATAGTTAAATATAGTTATAGTTAAAATGTTTTTGTCTTTCATTTTATCTCTCAAAATGATGGATGCCTTTTTAAAAATGTGGAAATTAGTAAAGTATGTAATTTGTAAACAACCTTGCAAACACCCCTTTCTCGCATCATGCTTGTACAGGTGCTTGCACACGAACACAACACTTTCAATGACATCATTTACATTGAATCATTTAGCAGTGGTTCCCAACCTTTTGTACTCGAAGACCCCCTCCTCTCCGAATCAATACTGGAATTGAAAAAATACGGCCCATTGAACCAAACCCTGCCTAACCAAACAAGACCACAGGTAGATGTCAAAGGACCGCATACTATACGGATCCATTCATAATTAATAAACACACTAAAATTCAAATGAAAAATAAAATTATTCTGAATGTATGGTAACGTAGCCATCTGAAGTCATCCGATGTCATCAGTGAACAGTTCCTCTGTCAGAACAAGCAATCCCGTCTATGGAGCTGATGCCCGTGTGTATAAACACCACTGATGCTCACAAACTTCTCCAAAACACACTTCTTTGGCGAGCATCCGTTATAAAACACTCACAGTACATTCATTTTGACAACTACGTGACTATATTGAACTGCGTTCATGCAGAAATACGATGTTATAGCGTTCAGTGAGCTGAGAGCGCACATACACGGTTTGTTTGGGCATCAATAATAACGGACTCGCGCGTGCCTAATGTATGACTCCTGTATGCCGGTGTAATCGTCTTTACCTTCAATGCTTTTTAGTGATACTGGTTTGCTTTATCCAACTGAAATGTGTAGTTTGCGTATCCTGTGTTCATGGGTGTTTTGAGCCGCCATCCAGTCTGTATTTCACACAGCGCGATTAACAACGAATCCAAAACAATCACAGAATATGTATGAGAGAGGTGGTTCTTTGTTGTAATTTATATTTTTAATTTATATAATTTATCTGTTATTATTTAACGTATCAATAATAAAATGAATTATATTAATATATTCAAATTAATTTTAAGTTATCTTGCGGCCCACCCAGAGGATCACCGAGGCCTAGTAGTGAGCCGCGGCCCACAGGTTGGAAACCACTGATTTAGCAAACGCTTTTATCCAAAGTGACTTACAAATGAGGAGAGCAATAGAAGCAATCAGACAAACAAGGGGCAACAGTTGCAATAGACGATTGCACATAAAGAGAGAGCTTTTCAGTTAAATAAGTTGGAGTTGGCAGTAAACACAGCAGAAGCTCAGCGAGTTTATGTGCCTCTTGTTGTACTGCATTAGTCGGCTGAATAGTGAACCTGTGTGTGATGTTCACAAGAATGTGATATTTGTTCTGACATTTTCTGAAAAGAAAATAGAGAAACAGTTCTATCACTTTGATCATGTTGAAATGGCTGAAAAAGTTTTGGTCTTTGTTACAGAAGTCCTCATTTTACATAGAAACTAGTGCAGATCTGATTGCAGGAATCATCTAACAACAGGATTTATATGTGAATCATGAATCACTCATATGCCACCAATCCCATTTTATGAATGTCATACGTTAATAAATGTGGTGGTTGAAAACAATCGTCATTTAATATCACACACCAAATTTTAGAAGCCTCACCCTTGAGTTTACAGTGTAACCCAGCCAACAAGAGGAAGTATTTTCTCATGAAAGAGAAATTGATCTTACACCAAAATCACCCGTTAACCTCGTAATTGCAAACAAATACATTAATTTATATGTATATTAAATACCAAATATATATAAACATCAAGTCTAAATAAATGTATTGAAAGCAAAACTGAAACGGCATTGGGCTCACATCTCTCATTCGGCAAGGATCCAAATATGTTTCTATATTTACCAACAAATAAACAACAGATATAATACAGAACAATTGATAAAGCTTGGGTTGCTGAATATTCGATCACTTTCCCCAAAAGCGCTTATTGTTAAAGATATGATTACAGATAATAATCTAGATGTGCTGTGTTTGACAGAAACCTGGCTAAAACCTGATGACTACATTACTTTAAATGAGTCCACCCCCAAAGATTATTGTTATAAACACGAGATATAAAAATATCTTCAGTATTACTCAGAAATCTAGTTTCAAATATAATTCCTTTGAAGTCCTGGTGCTTTATGTAACATTATGTAGTATAAATGATAAATCCCATTTAACATTTGTGTTGGCTAATGTATACAGGCCACCAGGGCATAATACAGACTTTACCAAAGAATTTGCTGATTTTCTATCAGAGTTAGTACTGGCCGTAGATAAAGTACTAATTGTTGGTGATTTTAATATCCATGTAGACAATGAAAAAGATGCATTAACAGCTCTTAACACATTATAATCCATCACGTCTACTGCGGTCTCTAAACTCTGGCCAGTTGATAAAACCGAGAATACTGAAATCAACTGCAGGCGGTCGATCATTTTCTTATTTAGCACCTAAACTCTGGAACAGTCTTCCTAGCATTGTTGGGGAAGCAGACACACTCTGTCAGTTTAAATAAAAACATGACTCTCCATGAAATTGCCTCACCGACACGGCATCCTCAATAAACCCGTCTCCGGCGTGATATCAAGGATTCATATGCTCTGACTTCCGGCTGAGAGGGTACGCTGGCGCGTTTTGGCTGGCGCGTTTTGGCACCGCTCCTCTCTCCCGTTTATTTTTTGGTAATTTCTTTGGCTGCTACGGGACAGTGAAGGACTATTTTTGTCTTTTTTTATTCTTCAGTAATGTGGAATCACGCTATGCATGTTGAATTACTGCTTTTATCTCTGAGTACTGTTTACTGGGATTTACTCTTCTGCTGCCTGGCCCAGGATGACACTGTTTACACCGCTGTGAGGCTGCTGTTGGTGTGGCTCTCAGGTACACTGCACGCCAGAAGTTGAACCTGAACGGACGTTTTGATACGGCAAATGACATACGAGCTCTCTGCAGTCATGTTGGAATACTGCAACCTAAGCGTTATATACGTCGCTCTTCAAGGCGGAAATGGAAATACCTGTCATGAACACTACCGCTTCTCGCATCATTAATTATCGCAATTGGAGATCTATTGAGCACACGGATTTTTCAGATTTTGACTCTTTTTTAAGTTGTGATTCTCTATCTGATGATCTGGATGATAATGTTTCTGTGCTGAATTCTGTGCTGTTGTCTGGCCTGGACACGCTGGCTCCCTTGAAATCACGATCTGTTTCTTTTGCTCGCTCCGCTCCCTTGTACAATGATGATCTGTGTACCATGAAGGCTTTGTGTCGCAAAATGGAGCGTAGATGGCGCTTGTCAGGTTTACCCGTTCATCATCAGGCCTGGAAAGAGAGCTTACTCGAATATAGGACTGAAATTGTATCAGCTAGATCTGTTTATTTTTCTCAGATAATTGTCAGCAATCAGAGAAACCCTAAACAACTATTTAACTCAATCATCAAGCTGCTTAAAAATCACAGCCTCTAATGTTCCTGCTTCAACTCACTGTTGTAATATGTTTTTTGAGCACCAAAATTGATAATATATGCAACCACATTGTTACCACTCATACTTTTGCTGCCTACTCCATAAGTATTTCTACATTTCCTGGTATCTCTCTCTCTAACTTTGCAATTCATGATTCACAATCTTTATGTAATATGGTTTCAAAACTGAAAGCCTCAACTTCTAGAGTTGATCCGATACCATCTTTTCTTTTTAAATCATGTTTTGATTCCCTCTCTCCTGTTGTTTTGAGAATTATCAATAACTCCCTGTGCACCGGTGTTGTGCCAGCCAGGGGCGTAAATCACGGGGGGGACGGGGGGGACAGGACCCCCCCAATCTGAGGGCTGTCCCCCCCCTAAAAACCATGCTGAGTATTGTCAATAATATAATGATATATACTTCAAATAAATGTGTAAGTAGTAAAACAATACAAAAGCAAACGGGACAAAAAATGCGTTTAAGTTTAGAAACATTTTGAGTCCCCCCTCCCCCCTTGCCCCACAGTGGTTTGATCCACCGCGCACCTAACGTTACCCATAGAACGTAAAAAAACTACCACACAAGTTTGGGGAGAGAACAAATCTCTTTAGACAGCAGTGCAGTTGTGAAACTCCAGTAAGCTGTCAATGCTATTTTATTCACTTTAAACATCAGATGAATTGACTCTTTTCTCTTTAATACAGATTAGGCAAAACACTGTTAATATCACTTGCCCACCGCGGCACCGCCCCGGGCCACCGTCGTTTTCATTTTTATAGTAATAAAATAATTTTGTTTAGTTAGAGAACAGACACAACAATTAAAAACTGAACGTGTCTGCTCAATACAGCACGAGCCGAACGAGAGTCAGATTTCATTCATCATTAGAGCAAACAGCTGACAGACAAGATGATCGCGGAAGATTTGGTTTCAAAGCGAAATGTAAAAGTGCCTATTTAAGGGAGTGTGTCATTGTACTGTTTTCTTGCTGTGTTTTTCATTAAGAATAATAGACTAATGAACCCATAATTCAAGCAACCCACCCTCGAATTGGCGCTAATTCTAAACCTAAAGTATATGCGCACGGCGCTCTGTCAGATCTGTGTTGGGTTTTGCTCAATATGATAATAAGTGGCAGATCAGAGGGCTTGCTGCAGTTGAATATGTAAAGATCTGAATATCATAGTACAAAATACTATGTGGAGGATGCAAGATTATTTTATATAATATGACTGTGTGGTGAACCTACTCATATTTAAACAACTATTGCTTTGTGTTGTTGGTCAGATAAAATGACAGAGAAAAGAAAAACGGACATTAGATAATTTTTCAGTGCACCAAAACGCCAAATAAGCACAAATTGTTTTTTATATTTTTTTTTGTGGTACACATATCCTTACAAGTACGATTTTGGCTGTATTATTTGTGTCCCCTTCAAAAATTGCTCTTGAGAAATTTCATGTTTATCGTCCCCCCCCTACTGTTAGATGAAATTTACGCCCCTGGTGCCAGCGGCACTTAAAATTGCTGCTGTCACCCCTGTACCAAAAAATAACAACATGGACTTTGATAATCTGAATAACTTTCATCCCATCTCTAAACTTCCATTCCTCGCCAAAATGTTAGATCATACAGTGGCTTCTCAACTGCTTTCTCATTTCGCCTCTAATGATCTTTTTGAGCCTCTGCAGTCTGGTTTCCGTAAACTCCACAGCACTGAAACAGCGCTAGTCACTAATGACTTATTAATGGCTTCTGATTCGGGACGTCTATCCATACTGATTCTTCTTGATCTTAGTGCCGCTTTTGACACTATAGATCACTCCATTTTAATCACCAGATTAGAGACTATCTTTGGAGTTTCTGATTTTGCATTAAAGTGGTTTAAGTCTTACCTCTCTGATTGCAAGCAGTTTGTTGTGATGGGTGATTGCAAGTCTGAGGTCGGAGCGGTGCATTCTGGTGTTCCCCAGGGATCAGTTTTGGGCCCTTTACTTTTTAATATTTACATTTTTCCATTTGGCAAACTTTTAAGAACACTTGGTCTTAAATTTCATTTTTATGCGGACGACACTCACTTTATATACACTCAAAACCTGATGTCAATATGCCAGTGTCTCTTCTTTCTCAATGTCTTATTGAGATTAAAAAATGGATGTCTAAAAATTTTCTCTCTCTAAACAGTGACAAGACAGAAGTGATGCATATTGGTTCACCTCATCAGTTGCGTAAAACAGAGTACATAAACTTAAATGTGGATGGCTCTGCCTTGCAATTCCAAACTAAACAAAAAAATCTGGGAGTGATATTTGATGCCAATTTAACTTTTGACCATCAGGTTCGTAACACAGTCAAAGCATCATTCTTTCATCTGAGAAACATTGACAAATTACGTCCTATGTTGACTTTCTCTGTGGCTGAAAGGTTAATCAATACTTTTGTCTTTTCGAGACTAGATTATTGCAATGCTTCGCTGGTTGGAGTTTCTAAAGCTACCCTAAGTAAATTACAGTTGCTGCAAAACTCAGCTGCCAGAATTCTGACTCGGACCAGGGCAAGGGAGCACATTACTCCTATCCTGGAAAAATTGCACTGGCTTCCTGTTAGTTTTCGTATTGATTTTAAAATTCTCATGCTCACCTATAAGGCCTTGAATAATATGGCCCCTCAATATTTGTGTGTGCTCTTAATTCCGTACACTCCTTCACGTGCTCTTCGCTCTGCTGAAGCCGGTCTTTTAACTGTCCCAAAAACAAGGCTAAAATCTATCGGGCATTTTCCTCTATGGCTCATAAATTGTGGAATTCCCTGCCCTCAGGAATGCAGAATCTTTTAATGTTTTTAAATAGTTCCTTAAAACATACTTTTTTAGGGTAGCTTTTTTTGTGATTCATGTGCTTACCCTGTTTCTAATTATATTGGCTTTTTTGCCTGCACTGTTATGTGTATCTTTTAATCTCATATTCTTATGTAAAGCACTTTGAGATGCTATTTTTAAAGGGACTATATAAAATAAAGTTTATTATTATTTTATTATTATTATGACTCCGATCTTTCGAATATCCAATTTAATAATTGTTTAATCGATATGTCATCCTCATTAAACCCATCTCCGGCGTGTTGCCTCCGATCTAATATGACTTCTGACCTGTAAAGTTGCCAGAATAATAATCATACGCTGTTTGTTAAAAGCCCAGAGGAGAACTGGCAGCCCGACTGAGCCTGGTTTCTCCCAAGGTTTATTTTTCTCCATCATGCCCTGATGGAATTTTGGTTCCTTGCCACTGTCGCCTTCGGCTTGGCTTGCTCAGTTGGGGATACAAATTTTCAACTAAATATGAGGACATCACCGTTTTCTCTGGAGCGGCTGTACAGCCGAATCATTTTCTGTTGCATTATTTTCCTGTTAAACACTGTGAAGCTGCTTTGAAACAATCTGTATTGTAAAAAGCACTATATAAATACAGTTGACTTGACCAGTGTCCAGAGAGGGCTCCAGCCCGTGACCAGAGTCCAGAGAGGGCTCCAGCCCGTGACCAGTGTCCAGAGAGGGCTCCAGCCCATGACCAGAGTCCAGAGAGGGCTCCAGCCTGTGACCAGTGTCCAGAGAGGGCTCCAGCCCATGACCAGAGGCCAGAGAGGGCTCCAGCCCGTGACCAGAGTCCAGAGAGGGCTCCAGCCCGTGACCAGTGTCCAGAGAGGGCTCCAGCCCATGACCAGAGTCCAGAGAGGGCTCCAGCCCGTGACCAGTGTCCAGAGAGGGCTCCAGCCCATGACCAGAGTCCAGAGAGGGCTCCAGCCTGTGACCAGAGGGCTCCAGCCCATGACCAGTGTCCAGAGAGGGCTCCAGCCCGTGACCAGAGTCCAGAGAGGGCTCCAGCCCGGGACCAGTGTCCAGAGAGGGCTCCAGCCCATGACCAGAGTCCAGAGAGGGCTCCAGCCTGTGACCAGAGGGCTCCAGTCCATGACCAGTGTCCAGAGAGGGCTCCAGCCCGTGACCAGAGTCCAGAGAGGGCTCCAGCCTGTGACCAGTGTCCAGAGATGACTCCAGCCCGTGACCAGTGTCCAGAGAGGGCTCCAGCCCATGACCAGAGTCCAGAGAGGGCTCCAGCCTGTGACCAGAGGGCTCCAGCCCATGACCAGTGTCCAGAGAGGGCTCCAGCCTGTGACCAGTGTCCAGAGATGACTCCAGCCCATGACCAGTGTCCAGAGAGGGCTCCAGCCCATGACCAGAGTCCAGAGAGGGCTCCAGCCTGTGATCAGTGTCCAGAGAGGGCTCCAGCCCGTGACCAGAGTCCAGAGAGGGCTCCAGCTCATGACCAGTGTCCAGAGAGGGCTCCAGCCTGTGACCAGAGTCCAGAGAGGGCTCCAGCCCATGACCAGTGTCCAGAGAGGGCTCCAGCCTGTGACCAGAGTCCAGCGAGGGCTCCAGCCCGTGACCAGTGTCCAGAGAGGGCCCCAGCCCATGACCAGAGTCCAGAGAGGACTTTGTCTCCTATCCAGAGTCTAGAGAGGACTTTGTCACCAGTCCAGAGTCCAGAGAGGACTCTGGATGTGAGACAGATCACGTTCAGAGTCCAGAAGGGACCCCATCTCATGTCCAGAGTCCAGAGGGGACTCCGTCTCACGTTCAGTTGCCACCCTGGTCTCCGGAGCTTCCGGCGCCACTGGGCTGCCCGCATTGCCATGGTCCCCTGAGCTGCCCACGCTCCACAGCCCAAGTACGCCCACGCTAGATTATTGTGATGCTCTACTGGGTGGTTGCCCTGCTCGCTTAATAAACAAACTCCAGCTGGTCCAAAACGCAGCAGCTCCAGTTCTTACTAGAACCAGGAAGTATGACCATATTAGCCGGTTCTGTCAAAACTGCTCTGGTTCCCTATTAAACATTGTATACATTTACATTTATGCATTTGTCAGACGCTTTTATTCAAAGCGACTTACATTGCATTCAAGGTACACATGCTGGCGCCACGCTCTATTGTTTGAGCTACAGTAAAGCTGTAAGTAATTAGCAAGATTTTAAAATCTGTAGTCAGCTGTATCCAGATCAGATGGTAGATCAGATGGTGGACCTGTGCCTAGACATGACCACAACGCAGCCCAACTCTCGCCAGTGAAGGCATCATTGACATGACATCCAGTGGCTCTGATCCTCAGCAAACCCGTCTCCTGTGTGATGACTCCCATCTCCAATCAGATGGAACTGGATAACTACTCTGAATGTTCCAATCTAATCTGACTTCTGACCTGTAATGTTTACTGAATCATAATCATACACTGTTTGTTTGTTTGACCAGACTGGCACACGACTGAGCCTGGTTTCTCCCAAGGTTTTTTTTCTCCGTTATGTCACCTGATGGAGTTTGGGTTCTTGCCACCGTCTCATCTGGCCTACTTAGTTGGGGACACTTAATATCAATATCTGATCTGACTGCACTCACAACATTGCATGAGAACTGAACTGAGCTGGACGATGACATCACTGTTTTCCCCAGAGCTGCTGTATAAATAATGAACTCTTAGTTTATTTTTATTGTCATTACTTTCCTGCTATCACTGTAAAGCTGCTTTGAAACAATGCAAACAATTGTTAAAAGCACTATATAAAAAAGGTAGAGGGATATAGAGGCAACTTTATGTCAATTTTGATTGATTTATGGCTCTAATTAACATTCCACCCCCCCCCCATCCCACCCCTCCCATTCCCGGACTGGACACCTGTTTGGACACCTGTTTTATTAGTCTCCTTCTCCCTCTGCTATACCTCTTATTCAAAGGAATTTACGACTGTTTGGAACTTTGTGTGTTTTTTTAAAAAGTTCAAAAACGATCAAAGAATGTTTAAAACAAATGTGCTTGAAACTTTTTAAAATGCGGACATTGTGTTGGAATAACAGCAGAAAAGATCAGTGTATAGTTTTTTATTAAAGGTCCCATGGCATGAAATTTTCATTTTATGAGGTTTTTCAACATTAATATGAGTTCCCCTAGCCTGAGTATTGTCCCCAAGTGGATAGAAATGTTGATCGGTGTAAAACCGAGTTCTGGTTGTCTTTCTCTGCCTTTGAGAAAATGACAGGCCAGACGAGCCAATCCTGAAGTCTCCTGTTTTGACGTCCAAGCAGGAACGGTTTCCTCCCTTTCCTCCGCCCAGAGAATCTGGCACGCCCATGCAAACGCTATATTTGTCCTGGAGAGATCATTGCTTGTGAACGAGTGAACGCTGGCAGTTTCTCAGTGTTTGGATGTACAAATGAAAACAGAAGTCTTTTTTCAGTTCCTTCTGATCTGTGATCAGTGATTTCTGATGTGTAAGTTAGCTAATTATTTATTATTCGTGCACACACTGCGGCTTCTCTCTCTCCCGACAGAACGGTGTTTTTGTGTTTTCTATCTTGTGAGTCAGTGTTTTTGTACGCCCTCGTCGCGTCTATCTGTTCTACAATGTGCATACAGTCGTTTCTGCTCAACATCGGCTCATAAACCTCACACACGCCGAAGCTCGGGCTGCACTGAGCGCTCGGCCTTCAACATCCCCGACCCCCAGTACAGCATCTGGCCCACAGCGGAGGCACCAAACGCGGCGCAAGATTAAGCAGAAGGGGGTGAGCGTGAGCATATCCGGGCTAGGCAACTTTCCCCACAATAAACTGGATTACATTCGATTAATGCTGTTGTGTCTTTGTTTGCGCTGTGTACTCAATGCTGACACGTTTCATATGGTAGGAACATATCTAAAAAATAATGCTATTATCAACACTTACTCGTAACTCGTTCATCTCGACAGCTGTAATGGTACTTTGCATGTGTTACAAAGTTGGTAATAATGATGAAGACGGACTCGTGTGACTGGGACTCGTGTTTATTCAGAACTCTCAGATACAAACACAATAAACTCGCGCTGACTGACAGCGCTCTCATAACTCAGTAGTTACTATAAATAACTTTGTTAGCAATCGCTCCGTCTCCGTGATGTCCGGTTCGCTAACAAATCATTCTTTTGAACCGGTTCTTTTTAGTGAACCGAACCAGTTCACCAAATCGGACTGAATCGTTCTAAGCGGTTCACGTCTCGAGTCAGCGCTGATCCATAATTTACTAGAGTTACTAACTTTCTGACATGAGTGACAGTCCCTCCGACTAGAAATAGACTAATAACCTGAAGTATTCTAGTAACTACAACAGTTCACCCTGAACTGAGACTGACAGAACTGATGTGAAGTGAACTCAGGTCCATCCGTCTCTCTGGCAGCAGCTCGTGCCTGCTCGTGCCTCGTAGACCTCATTAAACCACGCCCTCTCTGCTTATTTCAAATGCAAAGATGTCAGCCAATCACAACAGTGGGCGTTTTTACTGAAGTCTCACAGCAGACACGCCTCTTGTAACAGGGCCTTCAGCCACAGGGCAAACAGCAGTATAGAAAAAATGCCTTTTATTTCTAAATTATGACATTTTATGATGTAAAATCATACTAACAATATAAGTACACCTCAGGAAACATTATAAAATAATAGAAAAATGCCATGCCATGGGACCTTTAAGCAAAGATAGTATTTCACATACGTACATTTGAACTTTGAGACGTTTTAAAACATTTAGATTAGATTAGATTAGATTAGATTAGATTAGATTAGATTAGATTCAACTTTATTGTCATTACACAAGTACAAGTACAAGTACAAGGCAACGAAATGCAATTTAGGTCTAACCAGAAGTGCAATAGCAGCAAGTGCAGGATATACATTGGTTGCATAAGTGCAGGACATGGATATGTACTGAATATATATATATATATATATATATATATATATATATATATATATATATATATATATATATATATATATATATATATATAGAGAGAGAGAGAGAGAGAGAGAGAGAGAGAGAGAGAGAGAGAGAGAGAGAGATGGTTGTTACTATAAACAGAATTTACAGGTGAATATGTACTATGAATATAATATAATATACCGATGGCTATTACTCTAACATAATTTTACAGATAGAGGTATACAATGATATGTTAGGCTAAGATGAGGAATATAGCAGTGGATTAGGTAGTGCAATAATGTATGGACAGAGCTATCCGAAAAAAGTGTAAAAGTGCAGTGGAAAGTGATTGCATATTACAGTTAGAAGTAATATGTAATACGGTGAAAAATGCATATGTAAACAGTTGGTACTGTAAATAACAATCGGCAGTGCAAATGAGCATAATCCAATTAAGGTATGGTAGTGCAAGATGCATAAGTAAACAGTTGTTTTTGTAATAAACAGTCGGTAGTGCAAATTGACATTCCAATAGTGCAAATAACAAGTGAAGGCAGATGTGAGGTAGTAGAGGAGAGTTAGCAGTATATGAGGGAAGTGGATCAACGGGGGTTCAAGTTCAATAAAGAGACAGTTCTGGGGAAAACACTGTTCTTTAGTCTACTGATTCTGGTTCGGAGGATCCTGAAACGCCTGCCGGAGGGCAGGAGAGAAAACAGTCTGTGGGCTGGGTGAGAGGAGTCCTTGAGGATGCTGGAGCTCGATGCAGACAGCGTTTCCTCTGGATGTGCTCGATGGCAGGCAGTGGAGTCCCTGTGATGCGCTGGGCAGTTTTCACCACCCGCTGCAGTGCCTTGCGCTCCGCAACAGAGCAGCTCCCATACCATACTGCCACACAGTTGGTCAGGATACTTTCTATTGTGCAGCGATAGAAGTTCACCAGGATAGCCGAGGAGAGCTGACATCGTTGTTACTGATGAGACCAATCACCGTAGTGTCGTCCGCAAACATGACGATGGAATTAGATCCATACACAGGCTTGCAGTCGGAGGTGAAGAGGGAGTAAAGAAGCGGACTTAGCACAAATGCCCTGTAGTACACCAGTGTTAAGTGTGATGGATGTGGAGCAGGTGAATCCTGATCAAACATTCTGGGGTCTGTCAGTTAGGAAGTCAAAAATCCAGTTACACATTGAGGTGTTGATTCCCAGGTCTCCAAGTTTGGCTATTAACTTGGTTGGGATGACAGTGTTGAATGCTGAGCTGAAGTCAACAAACAGCATGCGTGCATAAGTGTTCTTATGGTCCAGATGGGTGAGCACAGAGTGCAGTGCCATGGAAACTGCATCCTCTGTGCTCCTATTGCTGCGGTAGGCAAACTGGTGTGAGTCCAATGTGGATGGTAGAGAGTCTTTTAGGTGTTCCAGGACCAGCCGCTCAAAGCACTTCATGACGATGGGTGTGAGTGCTACAGGGCGGTAGTCATTAGGGCACCTCGGGCTAGAGTGTTTTGGCACTGGCACAATGGAATGCATTTAAAGCATGTTGGTACGGATGCTTGGGCAAGAGACAGGTTGAAAATGTCTATAAAAACCCCAGCGAGCTGCTCCGCACATGCCCTGAGAACACATCCAGGGATGTTGTCTGGTCCAGCAGCCTTGTGCGCGCTGATCCGGCTCAGTGCCTTGCAGACATCTGTAGAGGAGAGTGTGATTGGTGGGTCAGCTGAGGGTTTGAGCTTGGTGGCAGTTTCTCTGTTGTCTCTTTCAAAGCGAGCATAAAAGTAGTTTAGCTCGTTCAGGAAGTTGACATCAGTGGCTGCGGGGGTGGAGTGGGGGGGTTTGTAGTCACTGATGGCCTGAATGCCCTGCCACATGCGTCGAGGGTCAGAGTTGGAAAAGTGTCCCTCTATCTTTAGCTTGTAGCAGTGCTTGGCCTGTTTGATCCCCCTCTTCAGGTTTGCTCTGGATGTACTGTAGGCTTGTGCATCTCCTGATCTGAAGGCAGTGTTACGTGACTTCAACAGGAGTCGCACTTCCTTGTTCATCCAAGGCTTCTGATTTGGGTATGTGGTGATCTGTTTCTGGGTTGTAACACTGTCAATGGTGGTATTGATATGATCCAATACAGAGGAGGTGTAGGATTCAATGTCCGTGTGAGCGCCACTGGTGGCCTGAGAAGCAAACATACTCCAGTCTGTGTGTAGAAACCTTTCCTGGAGTGTGGAATCTGCCCCCGCAGGCCACACCTTGATGTTCTTCACTGATGGCTTCACACGGTTGATGAGGGGTGAATATTTGGGGGTGAGGAACAAAGAAAGGTGATGTCCAGGTGTCCCAGGTGGGGGAGGGGTGTTGCAACGTAACCCCCAGCCAAGCTTCCGGGTGATCAGTCTGTTGTTTACTGATGGCTGCATGAAGTTCTTTCATAGCAAGCTTGGCATCAGCATCCGGGGGAATATAGGCTGCAGTGATAATGGTGGAAGTGAACTCCCGCGGTAGATAAAAACGGTCTACATTTAACCATGAGAAACTCAAGGTTAACTGAACAATGACTCCCAACAATAGCAGAGTATGTGCACCAAGCTTTGTTAATGTAAATGCACAATCCACCACCTCTGGTCTTACCGGAGCCATCTAGTGTTCTATCCGCCCGGAGTGTTTACGTCCCGCTAGCTCAATAGCGGTGTCCGGTATTCCGCTGTTTAACCAGGTTTCCGTGAAGATTAGGACATTACAGTTTGAAAGTTTCTTGCTATGTGTGATGCTGAGTCGAATCTCCTCCATTTTGTTCACTAGCAACTGTACATTGGCAAGGAAAATGCTGGGTAAAGAGAGCCGGTGTGGTGTTAGCCTTAGCTTAGCTCTCAGACCTCCGCGCTTCCCCCGCCTTTGTTTACGATCTCGACGCCGCCTGCGAGCACTTCCGCCCGGCCGGGTAGAGCGCATAGCCTCGGGTGATCTAGCGATCTCAGGAAGCAGTTGAAGATTGTCCATAAAACTGTCGGAAATTCGCAAACCAATATCCAAAATCTCACAACGGGTGTACGATGTAAAGGCACAACTGTTCTGCATGAACAGACCCGAGATAAGCAAGAAAAATACTGCAAAATTGCAAAATCTGGAGAGACCCCGAGCCTCGCGATGTACTCGCACCGCCATCTTGGGTGTTGTCCGATTTAAACGATGTCGTTAAAGGTAGGGTAGGTAAAAATTGGTTAAAAAACTTTTTTTCCAAATTTGTTTAAACTTTCTTTATATATCAATACATAATTAAAATGTAAGTACTCTGAAAAAGAAAGTATTAAAATTGAGTATCTGTAGACCTCTCACGACTGTTTTAAAGACAGCTCATTATTTCCATTCACTCCACCTTCTCCCTTCTGGGCTCTTTCCAAAGCCACGCCCCCAAAACACATGAACGCGCTACGCCGACCGCTCACTCAGCTGGAAGACGCATTATTTACCTGAGACGAGCGGAGAAGGAGCGGAGTGCATGTAGTGACATCATGTCAGAATCACATGTAATAAAACATCTAACTTTATCATTATGAATATAAACAAATAAGATGTCTTTTAGTACTTACTATCAAGCTAGAATACCAATACTGGCAAAGTTTAAAATATATATTTTTGTTTGATTCGATAACGAGCTAGTTATATTTATAAGGCAAAGCTAAAAACGGGTAGCATTGATACATGTTTTTCCAATAACATCAGTTATACTGTTATGAAGATGAATTTCGTGTAAGATTCATAACACATACGGTGTTTTGCATGTAAGAGTTTCCATGATGAAAGCATTGTTGACTCTGATGAGGACTACACTCCGGAGACAAGTACCGCATTGTCGGCTCGAGGGCAAAGCAGAGGAGGTCGTGCAAGAGGGTGGGCAACTAGGGTCCGAGGAAATAGAGGCGGAGGACGGGGTGGTCGAAGTGCAGGGCAAGGAGCACTTAGTTTAGGACAAGAGGACCTGCGTCGAGTCTTGATTCTTGAACTCCTCAAATCAAACGGGTGCGCGCATGGGCAGATCATGTAGCAAAAGGGGTGGTAGCCATGGTAGCGAGAGAGAGTGACAGTCGCCCAAGCCAATCACTTGTTTCGTCCCGAACGGAAATAATGAGCGGTGTTTATTGCAGATTAAAAAGCCTAGAGTCACTCGATTTTTATATTCTCTTTTTCAGAGTACTTACATTTTAATGATGTATTGACATATAAAGAAAGTTTAAACAAATTTGGACAAAAGTGTTTTAGATAAATCTTACCTACCCTACCTTTAAATACAATGCGTGGCATTTACACTTTTCAAGACGAAAACATGTAAAAAGACGAAAACATGTAAAAACAAGTTTTTTCTTTAGTCAAAACATTTCTCTTACGGAGAAAATTTTTTTTCATAAATATAAAACAAGTTAGAGAATATCTTTGATGTACGGTTTGTAAATATAGAGAAAACACTGTTTTCAAACAAGCTGCATTAAACATATCAAAGAAATGTGGTTAAACATCATATCAAACGAATAATGTTAAATTGATTCAGATTACATCTTACAGTTCAAGTTTTTCTTTAGTTTTAGTCGAAACATTTCTCTTACTGAGCTCTGCGCGAACACGTCCTTCAGCGCTGGTGGCGTAAACAGACTGAAAGGTGACAGCGGTGCGTAAACCCCACCATCAGCTCCGCCCCTAACACTCCCCTCAATGCAGAACAGCGGTTACAAATAAATAAAAGCAAAACGAATATATAATAAATACATAACAAATAAACATCAAATTATTTAATTAAGTTTAAAGCTATTCGGAACATCTCGTATAGAGACGTTTTAACGAGATATAGATTTTCACCCTCAGGTCGAGCTCAAACCCAAAACAAATACTGTATATATATATATATATTAAAGTGAACCCAGCACTATAGCATCTTAATTTAGTGTCATTATACAACTCAGGAGACAAGTATTTATGAACAATGAACACTGGTGATTTTGCGCGGGATAGCGTGCTGTGGCAATAGAGACAGAGGATCCACGCTGTGTCGCAAACTTGAAAGCAGTCACCCCATTTAGATAAGGACAGTAATGTGGGGGATATCTGATCTACAGAAAAGGCCTCAGATCTACAAAGCATAAAAACATGAGGGAATCAACCATCAACTGCGGCTCGGCGTCGCAGATCATGGGGCTCACAAATGGACGTGTCAGCAAGGTTTGGGACTGCCGAGGCACGTTCCCACTTCTCGTCTGACAGTTCAGATATTCTCCCTCCCCGTGTGGAAGCCTGTGCTGCGGCTTCTTCCCCCGGGGTGGAGAATCTGATGTTCGCGGTCTCTGGTTCCGAGGAACCGGATGAGTTTGACATCGAGACTGTAAAATCATATTTATAAAAAATAGATCCTCCAAGACATGTACATCACACCAGCGAAATATGAACTTAATGTCATATAATTTGAGATGATCAGCCTCAGATATAGGCCATGAACGCTTCGGGGTGACCCTTTCCGAAATCACTGCATAAGATGTATACGTAATCTTTGGGATGCGTGATCACTGATCAATCTGAATCTTGTACCTGTAGCAATGCTGTTCCACTCGGCTATGAACAGCGGATCACCCCCCCCCCCCCCCCCCCCGTCAGTGAACTATTTCTGTGAGCTCATCTAAAGTGAGGACTATTTATGCCTCGTAAAGCTTTTACAAAGGAGATTTAAAGGCTCAGTTCTCTTCTGCACTGCTGTTCTCTGGTACTGTTTTGACACTGCAAAATATTTTATTATATTATTATTGTTTTATCTGAATTTTAGTTGTTGTATTTTGGCACTCCTGTAATCCAGTGTGATCCACTGGTACATTTTTATTCAGAAATGTTTACACTTTACAGAAATGTATTGTATATCAGATTATAGAGGCGTAGTTTCATTTGACTGCAGTTGTGTTTTCTGGTGGTCTACAGGAATATTATTTTATATGACATTGAAGAGGTTTAATTTTAATTAAGTTACTTATTGTACAGTCTCCATTTTTGCATTTTGAAATAAATATTTCTATGTGCTATATTCCTCCTGTTTTGTGTTTGTTTCCTTTTTATGTTCAGAAGAGAACTGAGCCTTTACATCTCCTTTGTAAAAACTTTACGAGGCATAAATAATCCTCAGTTTATGATCTCACAAAAATGGCTAAACTACTAAAACTACTAAATGTTTTATAACTACCTGAATTAATCATGAATTACAGTAGGAATACATGTTAATAAAGCATTTATTAACACACTGAGTAACTATTACTATATGTCTAAATAATAAGATGTATAAATGTACATTTAGATCATTTATTAATCCTTTACTTACACTTTATAAATGATCTGATGAACCACTTGACCACTCCTCAATAACTGGTTTGTAAATAATGTAATACTTCATTTAGAAATGATAAATTGATAATTTATAAAGTATGAAAATACAATTATTAAACACATTATAGATATGCTTATAAATCAAGAATAATGCATTTATAGCTGTATTTATAAACTGCTTACTAATGTCTATTAATGCTTTATAAATGATGAATTATCTACAGTATTTACTAATGTTTAATGAACTTTTTCGAAAAACACACAAAGTTCCAATCAGTCGTAAATTCCTTTGAATATGGGGGGTATAGCAGGGGGAGGAGGAGAATAATAAAACAGGTGTCCAGTCCGGGAATGGTGGGGGGGGGGATGTTAATTAGAGCTATAAATCAATCAAAAGTGACATAAAGTCGCCTCTATATCTCTCTAAAGGTGACTTGACAACTTGAATTGTAGGAGAAAAACACTGAAATTCACCATAAAATAATTCATCATAAAATTTACCACCTAACCCTTGGAAATGTTGAAAAAACCTTATATCCCCATGAGAAACAATTACGGTCTGAATAGAGCTTTTGATATACATATATCAGTAACCTCTAGCATTAAATAAATAAATAAATATATAGGTTTTAATATTTCCTAAGATTTGGTCAGAATAAACAAGCCAAGATGTGAAGGAAACAACTTGACATAAAATGTAAAGCTCACCATTTTCATGTCTCTCTTTTTTTTGCATTTTTCACAGTACATCTGGTCCTTTCCATGCATGTGTATTTCTTCAAACTGTTCATTAAAACTCTTTTCCTGAAAGACAAGTTAAAATATAAAACTGGTTTGATAGGGAAAATAAAAACCAAGACTCAAAATGTCAAATGTCAAATTCATTATAATTTAATCTCACTGGAGGAACTGAGATGTATATATATATTTTCTTTCTTTCACATTCTAAATGTCAAGTAATTTGTAGAGTTTGTGCTCTATTCTTCTGCATGTGTCATCTGATTTTTTGATCCAAGTAAAAGTAATGCTGCATTTAGTGTTAGTTATCATTGTATCACAAAACTGCAACAGATTCTATCTAATATTTATTTATTTATTTATTTTTGCAGAAGTGCATGTGTTATTAATATGAGACAGGCTGCAAACAACAGTCCATTTAATATATTATGTTTAATGCTAATTTGGTCAAGCTATCAATTATTGCATTTAATAATTCATAGTACTTACAAAATTAATTTCCTTATTTTGATCAGAGTCCATAGCAACGGTCAAAGAAAGAAATGGTATTTCCTCTGTGTATTCATGGTGGCGACGTATACAGGTTGTTGATTGTTTCTTCTTTCCCTGGAATATCTTTAAAATATTGTGATATTTCCTGATAAAGCTGAATTACTGATGTTTAACTAGCAATAATAGTATAAATGTATACTGTCTTTTAACTTAAACATTTAAACTTAAACTCTCATTATTTTTCTGTTATCACTGTAAAGCTGCTTGACATTTAAGTATACTTTCCATGTCTCATTCTATTGCTGATCAGATACCACTTTAATATATTTTATTTATTAATAGATACCTTCAGACAGAAACACACATTTTACTTTGTATGTTATACACGATCACACACATTTTATGTATTGTCATGGGTTCAGTTCGTACCTTGGCTAGTTCAGGTTCAATATTACTCAGAATCTTCTGAAAATATTCTGCTGCATCATTCTGCTCACAAACTGACATATAACTTTATTTAAATCTTCAGTGAATTTAGAATGCATTACAATGAAAGTGAATCCAGTAAAATTATGTGTTAAGTTTAGCTGCCACTGTTCTTAAATATGTACTAGTTAAAACTGTACATAATAGCACTACAGCTATTAAAGTTTCATGAATATATTCAACAACTTACCATTTTCAATAACTAAAGCTGTTGTGACATCAATTGTAGAGACAATTTCCTTGCTAGACTCTAAACTTTGGAACAATTTTTTAAGTTTAAAAGAAACTGGGTACTGTTTTTCACTGTTCTCTAACCTGTGAAACAACAACAACATTAACAACATTTGTGAATAAAACAATACTATGACAAAGTGTTATTAAATATAAAAAAACCCCATCTTGGTTACGTATGGTAACCCTCAATCCCTGAAGAAGGGAATGGAGACGTACGTCGGACAAATTGAGATCACTTCTGGGAGCCCCTATCAGCTTCGAGATATAGAGAACTCGACTAGAGCATATAAGCGCACGTATCCGGTCCATGAGGAGGGGAATGGCGCAGCAAGCTGACACAAGAACGGGCACTTCGGTGTTACTGGCTATTTGAAGCAGGCACACAGAAAGATACCGGCTCTACACAGAGGCTATAAAATCTAGCGAATGTGTTAGGTGTTGCCCAGCCCAGTCAGTGAGGCGCCACGAGCCAACGCCCAGGAAGAAGCCACACCCCTAGTGGAGTGGGCCCTTAACTCGAGCAGGCAGGGTACACCTTGGGTTTCATACGCCTATGCGATGGCATCCACTATCCAGTGGGCCATCCTCTGTTTGTAGACAACCTTTCCCTTCTGCTGGCCTCCGTAATAGACTAAGAGCTGCTCTGAGGTTCTGAAGCTTTGCATTCTGTCCACATAAGTCTGCAGGGTGCGAATGGGACAGAGAAAAGCTAGGGCTTGTTCTGCCTCCTCCGAAGGCAGCACTTCCAGGCTCACCACCTGGTCCCGAAAGGGAGTGGTGGGAACCTTGGGCACATATCCGGGCCGGTGTCTCAGGATTACATGAGAGTTACCCGCCCCGAATTCCAGGAACGATTCGTCGACTGAAAATACCTGCAGGTCCCCTACCCTCTTGATTAAGGCCAATGCAGTCAGGAGTACTGTCTTCCAAGACAGAATTTTTAACTCTGCTGACTGCAAAGGCTCAAAGGGCGCTCTCCGCAGGGCGGTTAGCAGCAGAGATAAATCCCAAGAGGGTATAGAGGGAGGGCGAGGCAGATTTAGTCTCCTCGCCCCCCTCAGGAACCTGACAATCAGATCATGCTTCCCTAAGGACTTGACAACCATGTCATGATTTGCTGCGATAATGGCAACATAGACTTTGAGGGTGGAGGGAGACAGCCTTGGCTCCAACCCATATTGTAGGAAGGAAAGTACAGAACTGATCGACCATCTTCGGGGGTCTTCTTGTCGAGAAGAACACCATTCGACGAACAGGTTCCACTTTGACACATAGAGGCGCCTCATAGAGGGGGCTCTAGCGGAAGTGATGGTGTCTACCAAATGCCTGTGGTAGGCCACTTAGAACCTCCGCATCCCATCCAGGGACCAGACATGGAGGTTCCAGAGGTCCGGACGTGGGTGCCATAGGGTGCAGTCAGGAGGTCCTTGCACAGTGTCTGTGCGAGAAGGTTCACTGGTGGAAACGCATATTTGAGTATGGTCCCCTCAGTCAGGTAATAAAACAACTGGCAGTGAGACTTGTCCGGGGCAACAAACAGGTCTACCTGTGCAGTCCCGAAGTGTCTCCAAATCAGCTGGACCACCTGGGGATGGAGTCGCCACTCTCCTGGGAGCACTTGCTGTCATGAGAGCTCGTCGGCTGGACACTTGAGCAGGCCCGGAATGTGAATGGCATGAAGCGACCTCAGATGACTCCATAGGACGAAATGGCGGGCGAGTTGTGACATGCGACGGGAGCGTAGACCACCCTGTTTGTTGATGTACTCAACGGCCGCCGTGTTGTCCGTACACACCAGAACGTGCTTGCCTTGTAGCAGCCCTTTGAGGTGGCCCAGCGCAAGACGAACTGCTAACAACTAGAAGCAATTGATATGTCATTGCAGTTGAAGCCCCGTCAACAGACCCGAAACTGCAAGCCCATTGTATGTGCCCCCCAGCTGGTAGGTGAGGTATCCGTGGATGACAACAGCATGCCTGGACACTTGTTCTAGGGGAACTCCGGCCTGTAGAAATGAAGGGTCCAACCACGGGGTGAAGGTTTGGCGGCACTTTGGTGTTACTGAGACATGGAACGAGCCGCTCTGCCACGCCCATCTCGGAACTCGATCGTCAGAGTTTGCTCTTTTCCCAGTTGACCCGAAGGCCCAACCGGCTGAGGTGACTAAGCACCATGTCCCTGTGCTCGCACAACTGCTCCCGTGACTGAGGTAGGATCAGCCAGTCTCTCTCATGGGAGCAATGGCTGCCTCCGTGACTTTCGTGAAGACACGGGGCGACAGGGACAGTCCGAAGGGTAAGACTCTGTACTGATATGCCTGTCTGTCGAGGGAGAATCGAGACATGAAAGTACGCATCCTTGAGGTCGATCACTGCAAATCAATCTTGGGGACAGATGCACCTGAAGATGCGTTTCTGCGTTAGCATTCTGAACGGCAGCCTGTGAAGGGACCCATTCAAGAACTGCAGATCCAAGATTGGCCGTAACCCGCTGCCTTTTTTGGGTACAATGAAGTACGGGCTGTAGAAGCCTGTCTTCATATCGGCTGGAGGGACCGGCTCTATCGCATCCTTCGCCAGTAGGACTGCGATCTCCGCCCGTAGCACAGAGGCATTCTGCTTTGACACAGAGGTGAAGTGAACACCCCTGAACTTGGGGGGACCCCGAGGGCCAGTGGTGGAACAGAAATCAAATGAGAACAAAAGATTTTCTCCCAGCCCTCCTCCGGGAGAGGGAGTGGTCACCATTTCCTGCAGAGCTATCTCCTCCATCTCTGGGTGGCCCGTCTCAGGGTCTCTTGTGACGGTGCTTGCCACCTGGCTTGGCAGTGGCCTGAGTGGGCTGGACATCCTTCCCGTGGCTGGCTCCACGTCGTTGCCCTGGTGGAGGCTGCTGCTGGGCTTTGGCGGGAGCCAGGACGACTGCAGGCGGACACTCTCGGTGACGAGCAGGTGGAGGAGCTGCGGCCGGCGCCTGGGTGGAGGCCCAACCTGAGAAATGGAGGAGTCCAGGAACCGATATTTATCGGTCTCCTTCATGCCGGCCAGGTTGAGCCAGAGATGTCACTCCTGGACCAAAAGAGTGGACATCGCCTGACCGATGGAATGGGCGGTGACTTTTGTTGCCCGGAAGGCAAGGTCCATTGCCGTCTGGAGCTCCCGGAGGAGCTCTGGGTCAGGCCTACCCTCGTGCATGTCCAAGAGTGCCTGGCCCTGGTGCACCTGGAGCAACGCCATGACATGCAAGGTGGACGCAGCCTGTCCACAGGCCTTGTAAGCCTTCCCAGTCAGACTGGAGGAGAACTTACAGGCCTTGGAGGGGTGGCGTGGGTCACGGTGGAGGGTTCCAAGCAAGCCCAACCTTTTCTGTACTGATATGCCTGTCCCTCGAACGCAAAATGTAGGAACAGTCTGTGTCGAGGGAGAATCGTGACATGAAAGTACGCGTCCTTGAGGTCGATCGCTGCAAACCAATCTTAGGGACAGATGAGTGGGCTGGACGGAAGAAAGGAAGCCCAACCTTTTCGGCGCCTTTTCAAAGCCCAACCTTTTCGGCGGCCCGGGAAAGCATAGCCGTCAACTCAGGGTGCGACTCAGCCGCTGCGACTCTCCCAGAGGGAGGCAGTGCAGCCAAATCTTGGGAGGGGAACTCCCCCTCCGATGCAGCGATCGACATATTATCATCTGCTGGAGCCCCGAAGGTCACCGCTGGACGCCCATAGGGGAGGGGCCAGCGATTTTCTCCGGAAGCTTAACCGGCTGCAGCGCTTCAGAGGGAATGGGGCCTGTGGAGGCTGGCTCAGCGGGTGTGCCCTAAATAAGAATAAGGTCTATTCTGCTGGGCAGGAATAGCACTAGATTGAGGCATAGGTAAGGTGACTCCACCTTCCCGGAGGTAGGCGAGTCTCGACCTAAGCGCCAAGATAGTCATGTTCCCGCAGTGGGAACACGAACTATCCACAAAAGCCGCCTCATCATGCTGAATGCCCAGGCACGTGAGACAACGATTGAGACCGTCATCTGGCGACAGGGAACGACCGGATCCAGAAATGCACGGGTGGAATGACATCTTGTGTAGCTCTTTTAGAGGAAACGCTTTTCTGGTGCTTAAGCACCCAGGGACAACCGTGGCAGAATACAGGAATTTTTTTGAATTTAGGTTTTATACGCGTGATGCGGGGCAGAACGCAAGATGCAAATCTTGCACGCCAATGGCCATTGGCCCGTACTCTATATCTCGAGGCTGATAGGGGCTCCCAGAAGTGATCCCAATTCACCAGTGATGTCCGATGTATGTCGAACGTAACCGACTGAAAGGGAACCTACTTCAAGACAGCTTTCCTGAAGTCCTCAGTCATGAAGAGTGTTTGCAGCACTGCATTCAAATAGCATGTGGCTCCTTGATTCATCAATCCACTGTAGCCTTCAGAATGAAAGGAAGCTTTTCAATGACTTGAAATATCAGTAGTGCAGTCAAAGATACATGCTAATTTCTTAGATTTCTTAGATTCATTGATTAAAAAATAAGTGACTTGAGGTGACTGAAAGTACTAGGTGACTGTCAGTCATATTGCTTCAAAACAGTCCTGAACATTAATGATAAGAAGTATTTAAAGGGGTCTTTTAACCCCTTTAACATTTTTTTATACTGTTGTCTGAGGTCAACTTATGATGTTCACTTTTTTTTACATTAAAAAACATCATAATGAATCAGTAATAGGCTATTTTCTACGCTGGTTTTGAGGCTCTCTCCTGAAACACTTGGTTTTTATTGGCGTGCCACACTGGTGACTTGGAAGTTAACGCCCACGGCTATGATTGGATAAGTTTTGCATATTATAATGAGCTTCGGCTCCTCCATGAGTACACATGAGGAACTGTTTTGAAACCGTGAACTGCATCACTAACACACACACACACAAGCCATGTAGCCTATGTGCTTCAGCAAAACTTTGCTGCTTCCGCGATTGTATTTTCCTTCAAATATCAAGTTAAGAGAGTTAACAACACATATCAAGAAAGGAATGTTATTTCACTATTTAACAATTTTGCGAGCCCTGGCCCCATGTCTGATCCCGAATCGCAGGACAATGAACCAACAACACCTAAAATATACAGGATACTCTGGCCTGTGACAGCGTGGTAAGTTATTGTTAATTATTTTCAGTTAGACATGTACACATAATCAATAGATATCGTACGATCTGTAACAATGCAATACTGTCAAATATGTAGCGACTCGGCTACATATATTAATAAATTAAATTAAATTAAATACCAAACCCAGGTATATATATGGTTAACAACAATCGATTGCAATTAACTATGAATATATATATTAAATCAGTACATTAACCTTCATAGAAAATAGAAAATAGACTGATCTGTTCCATTCCAATCTCCTTATCAATTCTCACGAAGTTTTATTCTTTCTACCAAATCTTCGGGAAGTTTATCCTTCTGGCCAAAGAGAACAAACTTCCTGAACGATTGGAATGTTAATTAAAGTATTCAAAAATATTTCTGAGAGCTCGTATCTAGATCTGAACATTAAAGTGACTATGTTTTGTGAGCGGTAACAATGATAAGCAAACGTGGATACAATGGTTTTGATAATTGATAGTACGAATACATAAAACTTAATAAAGAATACATGTATATACAGAATAATGAAAAGTAACGAATGAGAATGAGAAGAAAAGAAAAGAAAGGAAAGGAAGGGTCCAGAATGGCAATTTCACAAACATCACCACAATGAGCCAGCAAAGAATAATATCACCTTAAACAGGGGTACAAATCTTAAAACGCATCTAAATTTCAATGGAATTTATACTTGGATGGGTTCTTTGTGCTGAGTATAAAAGAATGCTTGTGAGTCCTCTCAGAGCATTCTTTGAGCTGGAGCGTTCTCTCTCAATTCTTCCGGCAATTGTGTCCCTGATCCGCGGGATGTTTGAAAGTGGTTAGCTTGAGAGCGATTGTTGCCGAAAAGGGAGGAAGGAAGGTGGTCTTTGTCCAAGCTGAGAAAGTTAATTGAGTGCTGAGATGGAGCGCACTGCCTGGCTGCAGGGCTGAGTCGCGGAGCGCACCAAACTTCAAAGGAACCAACCAACTTGACTGAGCTGGAGCCCCCTGGCTAGGGGATGAGCTGAGATTAGATGACGGGAGGAAAGTGCGAAGGAGGAAGAGAAGAGCCAGAAGAGCGTGTCCTTTGTCTTTTAAGGCACATTAACATACGACCATCTTTCCTGAAATGGCCAATCATAGGTGTGGTCTTTAGTTTGGAGAGAGTTCCCCTGTCTCAGTTTTGCGACTTAATGGTATATCCTTGTGACGTGTCATAATTAGTAAAGTTTGACTCCAAAGTGGCTAAACATACTAATAATTAGGGGTGTAACGATACACCTATGCCACGGTTCAATTTACATCTCGGTTTTGGAGCCACGGTTCGGTTCTGTTTGCTGTGGGTCAGGGTTCATGACAGGGCACCAGCAATATTAAAACTAGTTCCCTTTCAAAAGCTACACTCAATGCTGCTTAAACTTATGTAAATGGTCTCGACACAACCAGCTGTGAAAATAGTGTGAAAACACGTCAATGAAATTGACCCGGAGGTATTTATAGCCTCGGTCGGTGACGTCACAGGCGCACCTGCTAGACGAGGCTATAAATAGATGAGCTTCAGCTGGAGCCATCAGGTCTCTTTGTTTTCAGACCAATTCTGTGTGTGGTGTGTTGCAAAGTCTCTGAAAGTTAAAAATTCTCTCTCAAAGAAAAAAAAATCTCTCTTTCTCTTTAAAAACTCAACTCGAGATCTTTTGTCAGGAGTTAGTTTTCAACTGGTAGTGTGCAGAATTTCTCTCTTTCTCTCTGTGTGTGAAACAAGTGAAAAGAGTTCAAGCCAAAATAAATACCAGTAAAAAGAGAATGAGTCAGCAGAAGCGTTGTGTCCCGATAGCAGACGTGGACACACACGATTACTGCTTTGTGTGTTCGGGGGAATAGCACGCGGTTGCTGCATTGGAGTCAGAGTGCCAGCATTGTGAACTGTTCACAGTGAAGATGCTGCGTGCTCGGCTTGGCTTCTCTCAGTCCGCACCCACATTACAATCGTGGGGCTCTAGGATGGATTTGGCTGACGAGCAGGAGACGGGTCCGTCCCTTTCGACTGCTCGTTTACCAGATCCACATCTCTCCCCGCGCAATCCTGAAGTGCACTCCGGTGCCTATGTCTGCTTTGGTAAGCATGGAGAGGCATCTGTGGCTGAATCTATCAGGAATAAAAGACAAAAAGAGAGTGTTTTTGTTAGATTCCCCAATCTCCCCCACAGGCTTATTTGGTGGCACAGTTGACTCTGTTGTCACCAAATTTAGAGAAGCGAAAAAACATGAGGAAGCATTCACTCAGTTCCTTCCTCGCCGCACTCAAGAGGAGGGGTTGTCAGCCATCCAACCTCTCCCGGGTCCTTCAAGGGAGGTTAAAAAGCAAAGTGTGGGGAACCGCAGTCCCTCTCGTAAAGATTGGGGACCGGCTCGCCGCCCTAAGCAGCCTCCCAGGGCGGACCTCAGGACTATTATTAACCAAAAGAAGAAGTCCTGATGGTCTTGCGCCCAGTCTGGTGGGGGTAGCCCCCCGCGGGACGGGGCGCGTCATAAAAAACCTGCTCACCTCGTCACCTCACCCTCACGAAACCTCTCCACCTCCTCCGTCTCTGGCTATTCGGGGGGCAGCGGTTTCCAGCAAAATGTTAAATGTCCCGTGTCTAAATCCTGCTACCATCCAGGACATGGGACATCTAACATCCCCTCAACAGGAAGTATTAAAATTAATACCACTATCAGAAATTTCTGCATGGGTGTTAAATACAGTACAGAACGGATACAGAATCCAGTTTATTTGGTGCCCTCCGGGTTTCAACGGCGTGGTCTACACTTCCGTGAGACCGGAGTCAGTGCAAGTACTGTCACAAGGACGCATATTTTCACATAGAAATGCTGCCACAACACAGGAAGTTCCTGAGGTTCACAAAGCCTACCAATTTCGGGTTCTTCCATTCGGCCTAGCCTTAGCACCCCACACATACACAAAATGCATGGATGCAGCACTGACTCCATTGTGACTCCAGGGCATTTGCATTTTGAATTATATCGACGATTGTCTAATACTAGCTCAAACGCGAGAGATGACGCTTCAGCACAGAGACATTGTGCTCATCTAGTTTCTCTCTGGCTGAGACTCAACGCCAAGAAAAGCGTTCTTTCTCCGGTCCAGAGAACGACTTTAGGGGTGGTTTGGGATTCAATTGCGATGCGGGCACAACTGTCTCCCGCTCGCGTCGGGACCATTCTATATACCCTGGGAAAAGTCAAGCTAGGTCAGAATCTCACGATTCATCTGTGTCAAAGATTGTTAGGTTTCATGGCTTCGGCATCCACGGTGATCCCTATGGGGCTGTTGCACATGAGCCAGTTGTGGCTAAGAGCCAGGGGGTTTCATCCAAGGGCCAACCCCCAGAGGCTAATAAAAGTGACGCGCCGTGGGCTTCGTACACTAACTATGTGGCTTAGACCCCGGTTCCTTGCCTTGGGTCCCACTCTAGGCATACCCTGACGGGCTGGGGTGCTGTCTTAAGTGGCCGTCCAGCCCAATGGGAATGGGAGGGCCATCAGCTCGATTGGCACATCAACTGCCTCGAGTTCATGGCTGTATTTCGGGCCCTGAAATACTTTCTCCCCCAATTGAGGGGCTGTCATGTCCTAGTGCGGGTGGACAACACAGCGGCAGTCTCATATATAAATCACCAGGGAGGTCTGCGCTCACGCAATCTAAACAAGATAGCGAGACAGATTTTTCTCTGGTCCCAGGAAAAGCTCCTGTTACTCAGAGCAGTGTACAATCCGGGGCAGCTGAATGTGGGAGCAGATTTACTGTCCAGACAGAAATTACAGACAGGGGAATGGAAACTCCACCCAGAAGTAGTCAAGCAGATCTGGACCAGATTTTACAGAGCAGAAGTCGACCTCTTCGCCTTTTATCAGACAGTGCAATGTCCCCTTTACTTCTCTCTCAGTCACCCAGCTCCGCTGGGTCTGGATGCGATGGCTCATACATGGCCCAAGATGCGCCTGTATGCCTTCCCTCCAGTCGCTCTGCTCCCAGGAGTTCTAGCCAGGGTTCGCCAACAAGGGTCTTGCCTCTTATTGATAGCGCTGCATTGGTTGAACAAGGTTTGGTTCTCGGAGATAGTGTCTCTCCTCAATGGCTCGCCGTGGGCGGTTCCAGAGAGGAGGGGCCTTCTGTCTCAGGCAGAGGGCATGATATCTCACCCCAGGCCCGACCTATGGAACCTTCATGTTTGGCCCCTGAAGGGCACCAACTGAGGGACACTGGCCTTTTGCCTGCAGTTATTGAGACCATCCTAAGTGCTAGTGCTTCCTCCACTCAGAAAGTTTATACAATAATTGGGGTGTCTTTGAAAGGTGGTGTATGACACATGATGTAGATTCAGTCAACTGCCAGGTTGCTTCAGTTCTGGATTTTCTGCAAGAGAAATTGTTATCAGGCACCTGCCCCTCCACTCTAAGGGTTTATGTGGCCGCTGTTTCAGCTTGCCATGCCTTGGTGGATGGGGTGCCACTTGGGAGGCATCCTCTGCTCGCTCGCTTCATTCATGGAGCTAGGCGGTTGAGGCCATCTATAAGAACCAAGATCCCGTCATTGGACTTAGCTTTAGTCCTCGAGGGTCTGAGTGAGACCCCCTTTGAACTTCTAGAATCAGCGTCTGACAAACTTCTGACTCTAAAGATGTTTTTTCTAATGGCTATAACTTCTCTGAAAAGAATTGCGGACATGCAGGCTCTGTCAATTTCACCATCCTGCTTAGACTTTGCCCCAGGCTTGGTGAAAGTGATTTTGTATCCTCATCCTGACTACCTGCCTAAGGTTCCTTTCTCGACTGTACATCCTGTCACTCTTGAAACCTTCTGCCCTCCGCATTTCACAACACCGGATCAGGAGAGATTTCATAGACTGTGTCCAGTCCGTGCTCTTCAGGCCTACATCCACCGCACTAGCCAGTGGCGTAAGTCAGAGCAATTGTTTGTTTGCCATGGGGACCGTAACAGAGGTTCTGCCGCCACCAAACAAACAATGTCACATTGGGTCAGGGATGCTATTGCTCTTGCCTATGAGGCGCGCGGTCAAGCTTCGCCTATAGGATTAAGGGCTCACTTCACCTGGGGAGTCGCCTCTTCTACTGCGTTAGCAAGGGGTGCTCCCTTGGCACGTTTGTGATGCGCCAGGTTGGTCCTCTCCGCACACATTCATAACACATTCATGACAGACCCCAGAATGTTCGATCAGGATCCACCTGCTCCACGTCCATCACACTCAACACTGGTGTACCACAGGGCTGTGTGCTAAGTCCGTTTCTCTACTCCCTCTTTACCTCCGACTGCAAGCCTGTGCATGGATCTAATTCCATCGTCAAGTTTACGGACGACACTACGGTGATTGGTCTCATCAGTACCAACGATGAGACTGCCTACAGGGAGGAGATCCAGCACCTGGCCACATGGTGCACTGATAATAACCTGCTCCTCAACACCACCAAAACGAAGGAGCTCATCGTGGACTTCAGGAAAGAGTCAAGAGGCACACACGACACCATCCACATCAATGGAATGGCTGTTGAGCGTGTATCCAGTTTCAAGTTCCTGGGGATCCACATCTCGGCGGACATGTCGTGGATGACCAACACCTCCAGCCTGGTCAAGAAGGCTCACCAGCGCCTCTTCTTCCTGAGGACACTGAGGAAGAATCAGCTCTCCTCGGCTATCCTGGTGAACTTCTACCGCTGCGCAATAGAAAGCATCCTGACCAACTGTGTCGCAGTATGGTATGGGAGCTGCTCTGTTGCGAAGCGCAAGGCACTGCAGCGGGTGGTGAAAACTGCCCAGCGCATCACAGGGACTCCACTACCTGCCATCGAGCACATCCAGAGGAAACGCTGTCTGCATCGAGCTCGCAGCATCCTCAAGGACTCCTCTCACCCAGCCCACAGTTTTCTCTCCTGCCCTCCGGCAGGCGTTTCAGGATCCTCCGGACCAGGACCAGCAGACTTAAGAACAGTTTTTTCCCCAGAGCTGTCTCTTTACTGAACTCAAACCCCCGTTGATCCACTTCCCTCATATACTGATAACTCTCCTACCTCACATCTGCCTTCACTTTGTTATTTGCACTACCGACTGTTTATTACAGTAACAACTGTCTACTTATGCATTCTGCACTACCATATCTTAACTGGATTATGCTCATTTGCACTGTATTTATAGTACCAACTGTTTACATTTGCATTTTGCACCGTACTTCTAACTGTAATATGCAACCACTTTCCACTTCACTTTTACACTTTCTTTCGGATAGCTCTGTCCATAATTTATTGCACTACCTTAATCCACTGCTATTCCTCATATTAGCCTAACATATTATTGTATACCTCTATCTGTAAAATTCTGTGTATAGTAATAGCCATCTGTATATTCATTCACTACATATTCACCTGTAAATTCAGTTCTGTTTATAGTAATAACCATCTCTCTATTTATACATATTTATATATATTCAGTACATTTCCATGTCCTGCACTTATGCAACCACTGTATATATCCTGCACTTGCTGCTATTGCACTTCTGGTTAGACCTAAACTGCATTTCGTTGCCTTGTACTTGTACTTGTGTAATGACAATAAAGTTGAATCTAATCTAATCTAATAAGATTTTATAGCTTGGATGCTCATGCCACTCCGGGCTCTCATGTCCTTGAGTCAACATCGCAAGCTAATGTCTGAGGCTTCTTGCATTCTTGTGCACACACACACAACCGTAAGGGGTCCAGACACCAAGCACGGCAGCGTGGGTATTCTCGTTCCCATTTGCATAAGCTTATGCAGCATTGAGTGTAGCTTTTGAAAGGGAACACTTGGGGTTACTTGATTGTAACCCTGTTCCCTGATAAAGAGGAATGAGATGCTGCATCGCTAGGCCATGCTGATGATGCTTCAGGACTGGTCTTCAAACAAAGGAGATCTGTTGGCTCCAGCTGAAGCTCATCTATTTATAGCCTTGTGTAGCAAGTGCGCCTGTGACGTCACCGGCCAAGGCTATAAATACCTCAATTTCATTGACGTGTTTTCACACTATTTTCAAGCTGGTCGTGTCGAGACACTTTCCATTTGCATAAGCTTATGCAGCATCTTGTTCCACTTTATCAGGGAACAGGGTTACAGTCAAGTAACCCCAAGTGATTCACTTTTAACCTAATAATAACAACATCAATAATTTAACTTATTTATCTTTATTAACTTTATACGGTAACAATATTGGCTTCATGTTTGCTTTAGAGCAGTTAGCAAACCTGAGTAAACTAAAATGAAATAAATGCCTCCACAGTAGACTAGTTTAAAAAAACAATTTAATTTATTCCACAAAAATGAATGACCACACACAAGTAATGTCCCACTCTAGCCTACTTAAACACATATATTTTATGAATATGACTAATACTGATGAAGAATAAATAGCCTATAAGTTAAAGCTATTAAATAGTTTTTATATCACAATAAAGTAGCCACCACACTAATTTGAATTTACAAAATAATGTATCATTTATTTACAAAATAATTGTGCAGTGCCGCCGCATTTGCCCATGCAGTTGAAGTGTGTGCGCAGTATAATGGCTGACAGGACATGCAAGTTCGGTTTTCTAAGGTGAAAGGGACGTATAGCCTCACAACATATCAACAACCCCAGATACTGAATCGGGACAACGCATTTTTCTCAGGCACTCCGCGACCACTTGGTGCCCTACGCACAGCACATGGTGGGAGCGGCGGCACTGAGCTTGAGCGATCACCCAAGTCACGTGACATGCACTTAGTTAGTGTATATTTAGTAAATAATACTATTATAATAATATTTAGTAAACAAATACAGCTCTTGTTAGTTGTTAAAAGTGTATTAATTACTGTTTAATCAAATATCAAGGAAGAAAACAATGATTTTGTGGCATAAGGTGAAGTGAGAGCTGGGCTGGGGCAGGAGGTGGTGGGGTACGTTCGGTTCGACGTGAGAGGATCGCGGTTTGAACCGTGGGTGGTGTATCTCTGTTTTTCGGTTTGGTTTGAATATCGTTACATCCCTAATAATAATGCATCTCACAATCACATACTGTGCACCATTGGTTAGGAAAAAGAGCAAGGAACATTTAGGTACCAAACAAGCTTTGGCTGGAAAGTATAAAAGAAGAAATACACACTTTACTCATTAATACAAGCAGTTAAAATTACTTTAAAATTACACACACATCATGACTTCGTAGAGTATAACATAGGTAACATGCATACACAAAGGAATCATCATATACATTCTGAGATAGTTTAATTAAAAGATACATAAATAAAAAGTTTGTGTCTGTGTTATTAGAATGAGTCTTAGTGTTGTCCAGGCTACTCTCTGTCTGAGTGGAAAGGGGGGAGGATAGGGGAGAGATTGTGTCCCCCTTTGAAGTCACCAGGGCTCTTCAAGGGGTGGCCTGCTTTGCCTCGTCCAAGCCATAGAAGTGACAATGGGACAATTTACCTCAGACTCATTGGGGATAGGACAATAATTTATACGCAAAAAAAAGAGCATCTCTGATGTTCAGTGGAACTGACCATTTGTGAGACACTCCAGACATATAACAAAGTTTTACTCACAAAAGTGTGTTGCATCATTCCTGCTGGGTCCAATATAGAATCGTTTTTTAATCTCATTCTGTCTGCAAATCCAGTCTCTTGTTTTAAAACGAATACACGGTAAAATGAAGCGAATAAACGTGCAATGTCTTGTCCACGTGAGCTGGATCTTCATTAAAAATGAAGTTCAACTGCATTCCTAATATTGGAAACTGAAGGAAGCTTATGCAACTGTGCTCTTCCACAAACAGACACTCTATTTTGTAATCTTCAATGGCATGTTTATTGCTGGGAAGTTCGATCTGGTTTAGCTCCTCATATGCCTATGTTATTTAGGTTACATGTCATGCACGAATCGGTGGGCGGGGTTACAGAATCAGGTGTTCGTCTTCTGTTAAGGTGGTGTTTCACCACACTCTGACGTCAGCCAGCTGTCAATAAATGCTTTTCTTTGACTAACAAGCTCTGAAACTTACAGGATATTCTTATATCACTATTACCTTTTATAAATCAAAAGCTCAAGGGAAAGTTGATTTCTCAATTCATGACCCCTTTAACACATTAAATACCATTGTATTAACATACCTGTTATTTCTCCGGTATGGGGATGGGTGTCCTTTATTTCCTCTGGTTTCTGTTGAGGACTCAAAGTGGATGTCCCCGACTTGTCATCATGTGGTGTATTAGGTGTAGCTTCTGCCTCGGTTTGTGAGGTCTCTGTTTCTGTCTCAGTGTTAGAATCACTGGTGTTCACTGTAGGACAATCCCTATATTCTTCAGGACAATCCATGTGTGTTATCCCATTCTGTGCCAGATTGCAGGAGGTCTGAGTGCTGGTTTTGTTAGCCTCAGGACTGAGAGCTTCAGCTGATGTATTGTCTTGCTTTGGTTTACGATCATCCATTTTAGGCTGATCGTTTGCTTCAGGTGTGTATTTTTCTGGAGCTGAAAAACATAAGCAAGAAAAAATAAGATGTTAACAAACTGAAAACTAGGACACAGAACTAAGTCAAGTCAAGTCAGCTTTATTTATATAGCGCTTTTTACAATGCAGGTTGTTTCAAAGCAGCTTTACAATGTTAAACAGGGAAATAATGCGACAGAATTTGATTGGGCTGTACAGCCGCTCTGGAGAAAAAGTCTGGAGATGGAGATGTCTAGAGATGTCATCAGCGCATTTCAATTATCGTACAGTGACAATGTGGGCAGATCAGTAATTTAATTTATATAGGTAATTTAGTTTACTAATTAGATTTATTTGGATATTTAGATTGAAAATTTGGGTTCCCAACTGAGCAAGCCAAGCCAGAGGAACCGTGGCAAGGAACCCAAACTCCATCAGGGCATAATGGAGAAAAATAAACCTTGGGAGAAAGCAGGCTCAGTCGGGCTGCCAGTTCTCCTCTGGCCTATTAACAAACAGCGTATGATTATTATTCTGGCAACTTTACAGGTCAGAAGTCACATTAGATCGGAATATTCGAAATATCGGAGTCATCGTGCCAGAGACGGGTTTATTGAGGATGCCGTGTCGATGAGGCAGTTTCAGGGGGAGTCTAATTGACACGGTCTCTGCAGACACTTCAGGGTCCTGTGTTGGTCTTCTATGGGCGCAGGTCTACCATCTGATCTGGATACGGCCCGGATCCGGCTGACTACAGTAAACCTCGGGATAAACAGAGAGACTAGCATTAGCGTAGATGCCATTCTTCTGATGATGTCACGAGTGCATCAGGTGTTATGGGAAGTGTTCCCGGTTCCGGCTTACCTAGTTAATGCAGCCTAACAATCATTTCATTGAGAAAGTGTTTTATGTGTATGCCACAGTAAAGAGATGTGTTTTTAGTCTAGATTTAAACTGACAGAGTGTGTCTGCTTCCCAAACAATGCTAGGAAGAGTTCCAGAGTTTAGGAGCTAAATAGAAAAAGGATCGGCCGCCTGCAGTTGATTTGGATATTCTCGGTATGATCAACTGGCCAGAGTTTAGAGAGCGCAGTAGACGTGATGGAGTATAATGTGTTAAGAGCTCGCTCAAGTACTGGAGATAAACTATTTAGTGCTTTGTAAGTAATAAGCAAGATTTTAAAATGTATGCGATGTTTAATAGGAAGCCAGTGCAGTGTTGACAGAACCGGCTAATATGGTCATATTTCCTGGTTTTAGTAAGAACTTGAGCTGCTGCATTTTGGACCAAACAAACTAAACTAAAACACACAACAAACCCACCAAAACATACACAGAACACAGGCCTAGTCCACATGAACACGGGTATTTTTATAAACAGAGTTTTTCCCTCCATTTAGAAAAAATCACATCCACATGAAAACGCATGAAACCACCAACATATGGCAATATAACCATAACCATAAAGGCATGTTGGCCAATCAGAAGCCTGGAAAAAAGGTTATTGCCGGTTCCGGTTCTGACGTAACAAGCCAAAATCTCTGGTTTCACTGTCCACACAACACCACTGCAACCAGAGTTTCTAAAAATCTTCACACTGGTTTTCAAAAAAGTTTGGTTTCAGTGACCGGATACTGCGCTTGAGTGTGGACGAACAGCCAAACTTCAAAGAAAAAAGTTTTGAAAATACCTGTGTTCGTGTGGACAGGGCCTCAGAGTAAAAGATGCATCTTGAATATGGGTAATTTCATAAAAAACTTTTTTTTGTTCTCAAAAATGCTCTCAAAACACAGATGGAGTGGATCGAATCCATCAACACCCCAAAAGCTTCACAGTCCTAGAGCTCGTCCTGGGTCCACAGCTCATTCAGTAACATTAGATCGTTTTGATTTATATGATGTTTAATGTTGATGATCTCGTTATTTTATATGCATCTGCTTACATACGATCACTTGTTTTTTTGCGTCTTCTTCACCTGTGTTTTGGTCAGGAGATTCTGTACTCATTCAGAAGATGTGTAATAGCGCCCTCTAGCGTATAACAGTGAAAACGCAGAAGCCCATAAAAGTTTGGCAGGGAACTAGTTAACCACTTAAACTCTGCGGACAAAATTTTGGGGTAATTCTAAAGGTAACCCTTTGAAGTTTCATTGATGAACACAGTGATAAACATGTAAGTATATGTTGTCTTATTTCGGGTTAATTTAGCCACTGTATCGAATAAATACCTTGGGTTGTGTTTGTTTTCTTCCAAGAGAGTTGAGAAATAAGCGGATCTAGCAGTTTTTACGGCCTTTCTGTATGTGATCATGCTCTCTTTCCACGAATTACGAAAGACCTCTAGTTTTGTTTTCTTCCAGCTGCGCTCCATTTTTCTGACTGCTGTTTTAAGGGCCCGAGTGTGCTCATTGTACCACGGCGTTGGACTATTTTCTTTAAGCGCAGGTGAGCAACTGTGTCTAAAGTGCCGGAAAAGAGTGAGTTAATAGTTTCTGTTGCAACATCGAGTTCTTCTATGCTATCTGGGATGCTGAGGAGATAAAACTAATGAGGAAGATTATTTAAAAAGAAATCTTTAGTGGCGGCAGTGGTATTCCTGCCATATTTGAAGTGAGGGGGCGGCTTTGCAGCCTTAGCTAAATTAAGTATACATGATACTAGGTAATGATGTCATCGCTCTGCTGCAGAATTTCAACGGTATCAACATTTATTCCATGTGACAATATTAGGTCTAAAGTATGATTATGGCGAAGAGTGGGTCCTGACACGTGTTGCTCAACTCCAATAGAGTTTAGAATGTCTAAATGCCAATCCCAATGCGTCTTTTTCGTTGTCTACATGGATATTAAAATCACCAACAGTTAGTACTTTATCTACGGCCAGTACTAACTCTGATAGAAAATCAGCAAATTATTTGATAAAGTCTATATTGTGCCCTGGTGGCCTGTATACAGTAGCTAACACAAATGTTAAACGGGATTTATCATTTATACTACATAATGTTACATAAAGCACCAGGACTTCAAAGGAATTATATTTGAAACTAGACTTCTGAGTAATACTGAAGATATTATTATAAATTACAGCAACTCCTCCCCCTTTACCTTTCAGACGCGGCTCATGTTTATAACAATAATCTTGGGGGGTGGACTCATTTAAAGTAATGTAGTCATCAGGTTTTAGCCAGGTTTCTGTCAGACACAGCACATCTAGATTATTATCTTTAATAATATCATTAACAATAAGCGCTTTTGGGGAGAGGGATTTAATATTCAGCAACCCAAGCTTTATCAATTGTTCATCCCGTATTATATCTGTTGTTTATTTGTTGGACATCTATTCAATTTTTACTGTTGAATGGTTTTGATGTTTTTTTGTATTTACTAATTCGGGGAACAGACAAAGTCTCTGTATGATAATATCTAGGTGAAAGCGTCTCTATGTGCTGGGATTTATCTGACTCGGTTAGTAATTTGGCACATAGTCTTAGAGCTAAAACTTGATTCTCTAGAGCCCAGGTCAGGAAGCAGACAAACTGGCTAAACCTAGCCAGTTTGTCTGCTTCCTGACCTGGGCTCTAGAGAATCAAGTTTTAGCTCTAAGACTATGTGCCAAATTACTAGAGAGAAGAGCGGAACCACACCAGGAGGGATGGATGCCATCCTTCTTCAACAGGTCAGGTCTGCCCCAAAAACTTTTCCAATTGTCTGTTATTTTGCGGACACCACTTAGACAACCAGCCATTGAGTGATGATAGTCTGCAATGTATCTCATTACTCTGCCTAACGGGAGCAGACCGGAGCAAAAAAAAAACGTTCCATGTAATAGAATCGCCAAGGGCGCTTCTATTACTAGGGCGCATTCAACAGGATACTCAGTGGGTGCGTCACTGAGTGGGAAGAAACTGTTTGATGTTCTAATCAGAACGGAGGAGTGGTTCTTTGATCCGCGACTATGCTCTCTTACAGTCACCCAGTTGCCCTGTTGCGGGGGCTCTACCGCCGGAACCGAACAATGTACAGTGGTCACTAAGCTATTCGTATCCAAATCAGTGTCTAAAGCAGTCACATCCTCACTACTATCACATAACATCTGAATGCGTGTCTCTAATTCTGAAATCTTCTCCGTCAGCCTAACTATCTCCTTACATTTATCACATGTGAAGCCCTGTTTGCCAACATATGACATGCAGTGCAAGTGACAATGACAGGAGAAGACATGACTTACCGTGTTTGTTGATTTAACTCACCACAGTCGTTAGATGGACTCTTATTTACTAATCCAACTCACCACAGTTTTTAAAGAACTCAGAAAATAGGAGATCCGGGTGCAGAGATGGTATGGTATGCTAACAGGCTAGCGAAATGCTAACGTGTGTTAGAGATTTAGATTAAAAGCTAGAGATGTCAGATTTAATGTGGTAGACAATATTAGACGATATGGTGATGAGCAAGTTATATTTAGTATAAACATTATAAACAACAGAGAAAGATATCAAATAAAGATTCAAATACGAGCACCACATGCGAGCATAGCAGGACAAACAGCAGGCAGAGAGGTGGCCTTTGGCTTGGCTTGCTCAGTTGGGGACACAAATTTTCAACTAAATATCCAAATGAATCTAATTACTAATCTAAATTAACTATATAAATTAAATTACTGATCTGCCCACATTGTCACTGTATGATAACTGAATTGAGCTGTTGACATCACAGTTTTCTCCAGAGCAGCTGTACAGCCGATCAAATTCTGTTGCATTATTTTCCTGTTTAACACTGTGAAGCTGCTGTGAAACAATCGGCATTGTAAAAAACGCTATATAATAAAGCTGACTTGACTTGACATGACTTGACATGTGAATGTATTTTCTTGGATTGAAATATATGGAGGGATTTTTTAATGCTTTAAAAAAAATGGCCAAAAATATATTAGTAGGAAATTTATGTAAATATATTTGCAAATATATATTTTTTGCCATTTTTGGTATATTGTAAAATATAGTTTTACTTTTTACCATGTGGGTTATACACTTCAGGCTGTGCGTCCTTTATATTCTCAGCCTCTGGTTTCTGCCAAAGACAAAAAATGGTGCAGATTCGTTGTAGAAATGTGATGCGTGTTTGTGAGGTCTCGGTTTCTGTCTCAGTGTTAGGATCACTGGTGTTCACTGTAGAACAATCCTTTTTTTTTTCAGGAAAATCCGTGTGTGTTATCCCATTCTGTGCCAGATTGCAGGAGGTCTGAGTGCTGGTTTTGTTAGCCTCAGGACTGAGAGCTTCAGCTGATGTATTGTCTTGATTTGGTTTACGATCATCCATTTCTCGCTGATCCTTTGCTTCAGGTGTGTGTTGTTCTGGAGCTGAAAAACATAAGCAAGAAAAAATAAGAACAGCATTTCTAACAAAGGTTACCAACACATAGATAGATGCCTCTATTTCAATCTATTGTTCATGTTCATATTTAAAATCTTTTTAAAACAAATGAAATAGTACTAGTTAATTTTTGAAAACATACAGATTTTTTAAATTTTTGCTTGGATTTTTTATATATAAATGAAATCTAGAACAACTAAAGTAATGGAACAGGTTTAATAACCAATGCACTTTAGTTTTAAGCAAAACTGTTGAGCATCAGATGTTAGCTTTATACAGCAGTCTTAAAGGAAGATAAATATAAGGTATGATTGTATTAAAACAAAGATTTGAAACATATTTAAACATTTATGATTATGCTTTGAAATAATGTTTTCGTACTGCAGCGTATATGCAGAGTCGGTATACACAGCCTAATGTGTCAATCCATACAGCCTATGTGGCTTTTCGTACCCCAGCGTATCGAGTCGGTATACACGGCCTAATGTGTCAATCCATACAGCCTATGTGGCTTTTCGTACCCCAGCGTATCGAGTCGGTATACACGGCCTAATGTGGCAATCCATACAGCCTATGTGGCTTTTCATACCTCAGCGTATCGAGTCGGTATACACGGCCTAATGTGTCAATCCATACAGCCTATGTGGCTTTTCGTACCCCAGCGTATTGAGTCGGTATACACGGCCTAATGTGTCAATCCATACAGTCTATGTGGCTTTTCGTACCCTAGCGTATCAAGTCGGTATACACGGCCTAATGTGTCAATCCATACAGCCTATGTGGCTTTTCGTACCCTAGCGTATCAAGTCGGTATACACGGCCTAATGTGTCAATCCACACAGCCTATGTGGCTTTTCGTACCCCAGCGTATCAAGTCGGTATACACGGCCTAATGTGTCAATCCATACAGCCTAAGAGGCTTTTCGTACCCGGGCGTATCGAGTCGGTATACACGGCCTAATGTGTCAATCCATACAGCCTATGTGGCTTTTCGTACCCTAGCGTATCGAGTCGGTATACACGGCCTAATGTGTCAATCCATACAGCCTATGTGGCTTTTTGTACCTCAGCGTATCGAATCGGTATACAAAGCCTCATGTGTCAATCCATAAAGTCTATGTGGCTTTTCGTACCCGAGCGTATCGAGTCAGTATACATGGCCTAATGTTTCAATCCATACAGTCTATGTGGCTTTTCGTACCTCAGCGTATCGAGTCGGTATACACGACCTAATGTGTCAATCCATACAGTCTATGTGGCTTTTTGTACCTCAGCGTATCGAGTCGGTATACAAAGCCTCATGTGTCAATCCATAAAGTCTATGTGGCTTTTCGTACCCGAGCGTATCGAGTCAGTATACATGGCCTAATGTGTAAATCCATACAGCCTATGCAGCTTTTCGTACCCCAGCGTATCGAGTCGGTATACACGGCCTAAAATATCAATCCATACAGTCTATGTGGCTTTTCGTACCCTAGCGTATCGAGTCGGCATTCACGGCCTAATGTATCAATCCATACTGCCTATGCAGCTTTTCGTACCCCAGCGTATCGAGTCGGTATACACGGCCTAAAATATCAATCCATACAGTCTATGTGGCTTTTCGTACCTCAGCGTATCGAGTCGGTATACACGGCCTAATGTGTCAATCCATACAGTCTATGTGGCTTTTCGTACCCTAGCGTATCGAGTCGGTATACACGGCCTAATGTGTCAATCCATTCAGCCTATGTGGCTTTTCATACCCTAGCGTATCGAGTCGGTATACACGGCCTAATGTATCAATCCATACAGCCTATGCAGCTTTTCGTACCCCAGCGTATCGAGTCGGTATACACGGCCTAATGTGTCAATCCATACAGCCTATGCAGCTTTTCGTACCCCAGCGTATCGAGTCGGTATACACGGCCTAATGTATCAATCCATACAGTCTATGTGGCTTTTCGTACCTCAGCGTATCGAGTCGGTATACACGGCCTAATATGTCAATCCATACAGCCTATGTGGCTTTTCGTACCCCAGCGTATCGAGTCGGTATACACGGCCTAATGTGTCAATCCATACAGCCTATGTGGCTTTTCGTACCCCAGCGTATCGAGTCGGTATACACAGTCTAATGTGTCAATCCATACAGTCTATGTGGCTTTTCGTACCCCAGCGTATCGAGTCGGTATACACAGTCTAATGTGTCAATCCATACAGTCTATGTGGCTTTTCGTACCTCAGCGTATCGAGTCGGTATACACTGCCTAATGTGTCAATCCATACAGTCTATGTGGCTTTTCGTACCCCAGCGTATCGAGTCGGTATACAAGGCCTAATATGTCAATCAATACAGCCTATGTGGCTTTTCATACCCCAGCGTATCGAGTCGGTATACACGGCCTAATGTGTCAATCCATACAGCCTATGTGGCTTTTCATACCCTAGCGTGTCGAGTCGGTATACAAGGCCTAATATGTCAATCCATACAGCCTATGTGGCTTTTCGTACCCCAGTGTATCGAGTCGGTATACACGGCCTAATGTGTCAATCCATACAGCCTATGTTGCTTTTCATACCCTAGCGTATCGAGTCGGTATACACAGCCTAATGTGTCAATCCATACAGCCTATGAGGCTTTTCGTACCCCAGCGTATCGAGTCGGTATACACGGCCTAATGTGTCAATCCATACAGCCTATGTGGCTTTTCGTACCCCAGAGTATCGAGTCAGTATACACGGCCTAATGTGTCAATCCATACAGCCTATGTGGCTTTTCGTACCCCAGAGTATCGAGTCAGTATACACAGCCTAATGTGTCAATCCATACAACCTATTTGGCTTTCGTACCCCAGAGTATCGAGTCAGTATACACAGCCTAATGTGTCAATCCATACAGCCTATGTGGCTTTTCGTACCCCAGAGTATCGAGTCAGTATACACAGCCTAATGTGTCAATCCATACAACCTATTTGGCTTTCGTACCCCAGAGTATCGAGTCAGTATACACAGCCTAATGTGTGAATCCATACAGCCTATGTGGCTTTTCGTACCCTAGCGTATCGAGTCAGTATACACAGCCTAATGTGTGAATCCATACAGCCTATGTGGCTTTTCGTACCCCAGCGTATCGCGTCGGTATACACGGCCTAATGTGTCAATCCATACAGCCCATGTGGCTTTTCGTACCCCAGAGTATCGAGTCAGTATACACTGCCTAATGTGTCAATCCATACAGCCTATGTGGCTTTTCGTACCCCAGCATATCGAGTCGGTATACACAGCCTAATATGTCAATCCATACAGTCTATGTGGCTTTTCGTACCCCAGCGTATCGAGTCGGTATACAAGGCCTAATGTGTCAATCCATACAGCCTATGTGGCTTTTCATACCCCAGCGTATCGAGTCGGTATACACGGCCTAATGTGTCAATCCATACAGCCTATGTGGCTTTTCATACCCTAGCATATCGAGTCGGTATACACAGCCTAATGTGTCAATCCATACAGCCTATGAGGCTTTTCGTACCCCAGCGTATCGAGTCAGTATACACGGCCTAATGTATCAATCCATACTGCCTATGCAGCTTTTCGTACCCCAGCGTATCGAGTCGGTATACACGGCCTAAAATATCAATCCATACAGTCTATGTGGCTTTTCGTACCTCAGCGTATCGAGTCGGTATACACGGCCTAATGTGTCAATCCATACAGTCTATGTGGCTTTTCGTACCCTAGCGTATCGAGTCGGTATACACGGCCTAATGTGTCAATCCATTCAGCCTATGTGGCTTTTCATACCCTAGCGTATCGAGTCGGTATACACGGCCTAATGTATCAATCCATACAGCCTATGCAGCTTTTCGTACCCCAGCGTATCGAGTCGGTATACACGGCCTAATGTGTCAATCCATACAGCCTATGCAGCTTTTCGTACCCCAGCGTATCGAGTCGGTATACACGGCCTAATGTATCAATCCATACAGTCTATGTGGCTTTTCGTACCTCAGCGTATCGAGTCGGTATACACGGCCTAATATGTCAATCCATACAGCCTATGTGGCTTTTCGTACCCCAGCGTATCGAGTCGGTATACACGGCCTAATGTGTCAATCCATACAGCCTATGTGGCTTTTCGTACCCCAGCGTATCGAGTCGGTATACACAGTCTAATGTGTCAATCCATACAGTCTATGTGGCTTTTCGTACCCCAGCGTATCGAGTCGGTATACACAGTCTAATGTGTCAATCCATACAGTCTATGTGGCTTTTCGTACCTCAGCGTATCGAGTCGGTATACACTGCCTAATGTGTCAATCCATACAGTCTATGTGGCTTTTCGTACCCCAGCGTATCGAGTCGGTATACAAGGCCTAATATGTCAATCAATACAGCCTATGTGGCTTTTCATACCCCAGCGTATCGAGTCGGTATACACGGCCTAATGTGTCAATCCATACAGCCTATGTGGCTTTTCATACCCTAGCGTGTCGAGTCGGTATACAAGGCCTAATATGTCAATCCATACAGCCTATGTGGCTTTTCGTACCCCAGTGTATCGAGTCGGTATACACGGCCTAATGTGTCAATCCATACAGCCTATGTTGCTTTTCATACCCTAGCGTATCGAGTCGGTATACACAGCCTAATGTGTCAATCCATACAGCCTATGAGGCTTTTCGTACCCCAGCGTATCGAGTCGGTATACACGGCCTAATGTGTCAATCCATACAGCCTATGTGGCTTTTCGTACCCCAGAGTATCGAGTCAGTATACACGGCCTAATGTGTCAATCCATACAGCCTATGTGGCTTTTCGTACCCCAGAGTATCGAGTCAGTATACACAGCCTAATGTGTCAATCCATACAACCTATTTGGCTTTCGTACCCCAGAGTATCGAGTCAGTATACACAGCCTAATGTGTCAATCCATACAGCCTATGTGGCTTTTCGTTCCCCAGAGTATCGAGTCGGTATACACAGCCTAATGTGTGAATCCATACAGCCTATGTGGCTTTTCGTACCCTAGCGTATCGAGTCAGTATACACAGCCTAATGTGTGAATCCATACAGCCTATGTGGCTTTTCGTACCCCAGCGTATCGCGTCGGTATACACGGCCTAATGTGTCAATCCATACAGCCCATGTGGCTTTTCGTACCCCAGAGTATCGAGTCAGTATACACTGCCTAATGTGTCAATCCATACAGCCTATGTGGCTTTTCGTACCCCAGCATATCGAGTCGGTATACACAGCCTAATATGTCAATCCATACAGTCTATGTGGCTTTTCGTACCCCAGCGTATCGAGTCGGTATACAAGGCCTAATGTGTCAATCCATACAGCCTATGTGGCTTTTCATACCCCAGCGTATCGAGTCGGTATACACGGCCTAATGTGTCAATCCATACAGCCTATGTGGCTTTTCATACCCTAGCATATCGAGTCGGTATACACAGCCTAATGTGTCAATCCATACAGCCTATGAGGCTTTTCGTACCCCAGCGTATCGAGTCAGTATACACGGCCTAATGTATCAATCCATACTGCCTATGCAGCTTTTCGTACCCCAGCGTATCGAGTCGGTATACACGGCCTAAAATATCAATCCATACAGTCTATGTGGCTTTTCGTACCTCAGCGTATCGAGTCGGTATACACGGCCTAATGTGTCAATCCATACAGTCTATGTGGCTTTTCGTACCCTAGCGTATCGAGTCGGTATACACGGCCTAATGTGTCAATCCATTCAGCCTATGTGGCTTTTCATACCCTAGCGTATCGAGTCGGTATACACGGCCTAATGTATCAATCCATACAGCCTATGCAGCTTTTCGTACCCCAGCGTATCGAGTCGGTATACACGGCCTAATGTGTCAATCCATACAGCCTATGCAGCTTTTCGTACCCCAGCGTATCGAGTCGGTATACACGGCCTAATGTATCAATCCATACAGCCTATGTGGCTTTTCGTACCCCAGCGTATCGAGTCGGTATACACGGCCTAATGTGTCAATCCATACAGCCTATGTGGCTTTTCGTACCTCAGCGTATCGAGTCGGTATACACGGCCTAATATGTCAATCCATACAGCCTATGTGGCTTTTCGTACCCCAGCGTATCGAGTCGGTATACACGGCCTAATGTGTCAATCCATACAGCCTATGTGGCTTTTCGTACCCCAGCGTATCGAGTCGGTATACACAGTCTAATGTGTCAATCCATACAGTCTATGTGGCTTTTCGTACCCCAGCGTATCGAGTCGGTATACACAGTCTAATGTGTCAATCCATACAGTCTATGTGGCTTTTCGTACCTCAGCGTATCGAGTCGGTATACACTGCCTAATGTGTCAATCCATACAGTCTATGTGGCTTTTCGTACCCCAGCGTATCGAGTCGGTATACAAGGCCTAATATGTCAATCAATACAGCCTATGTGGCTTTTCATACCCCAGCGTATCGAGTCGGTATACACGGCCTAATGTGTCAATCCATACAGCCTATGTGGCTTTTCATACCCTAGCGTGTCGAGTCGGTATACAAGGCCTAATATGTCAATCCATACAGCCTATGTGGCTTTTCGTACCCCAGTGTATCGAGTCGGTATACACGGCCTAATGTGTCAATCCATACAGCCTATGTTGCTTTTCATACCCTAGCGTATCGAGTCGGTATACACAGCCTAATGTGTCAATCCATACAGCCTATGAGGCTTTTCGTACCCCAGCGTATCGAGTCGGTATACACGGCCTAATGTGTCAATCCATACAGCCTATGTGGCTTTTCGTACCCCAGAGTATCGAGTCAGTATACACGGCCTAATGTGTCAATCCATACAGCCTATGTGGCTTTTCGTACCCCAGAGTATCGAGTCAGTATACACAGCCTAATGTGTCAATCCATACAACCTATTTGGCTTTCGTACCCCAGAGTATCGAGTCAGTATACACAGCCTAATGTGTCAATCCATACAGCCTATGTGGCTTTTCGTTCCCCAGAGTATCGAGTCAGTATACACAGCCTAATGTGTGAATCCATACAGCCTATGTGGCTTTTCGTACCCTAGCGTATCGAGTCAGTATACACAGCCTAATGTGTGAATCCATACAGCCTATGTGGCTTTTCGTACCCCAGCGTATCGCGTCGGTATACACGGCCTAATGTGTCAATCCATACAGCCCATGTGGCTTTTCGTACCCCAGAGTATCGAGTCAGTATACACTGCCTAATGTGTCAATCCATACAGCCTATGTGGCTTTTCGTACCCCAGCATATCGAGTCGGTATACACAGCCTAATATGTCAATCCATACAGTCTATGTGGCTTTTCGTACCCCAGCGTATCGAGTCGGTATACAAGGCCTAATGTGTCAATCCATACAGCCTATGTGGCTTTTCATACCCCAGCGTATCGAGTCGGTATACACGGCCTAATGTGTCAATCCATACAGCCTATGTGGCTTTTCATACCCTAGCATATCGAGTCGGTATACACAGCCTAATGTGTCAATCCATACAGCCTATGAGGCTTTTCGTACCCCAGCGTATCGAGTCAGTATACACGGCCTAATGTGTCAATCCATACAGCCTATGTGGCTTTTCGTACCCCAGAGTATCGAGTCAGTATACACAGCCTAATGTGTCAATCCATACAACCTATTTGGCTTTCGTACCCCAGAGTATCGAGTCAGTATACACAGCCTAATGTGTCAATCCATACAGCCTATATGGCTTTCATACCCCAGAGTATCGAGTCAGTATACACAGCCTAATGTGTCAATCCATACAGCCTATGTGGCTTTTCGTACCCCAGCGTATCGAGTCGGTATACACGGCCTAATGTGTCAATCCATACAGCCTATGTGGCTTTTCGTACCCCAGCGTATCGAGTCGGTATACACGGCCTAATGTGTCAATCCATACAGCCTATGTGGCTTTTCGTACCCTAGCGTATCGAGTCGGTATACACAGCCTAATGTGTCAATCCATACAACCTATGTGGCTTTTCGTACCCCAGCGTATCGAGTCGGTATACACGGCCTAATGTGTCAATCCATACAGCCCATGTGGCTTTTCGTACCCCAGAGTATCGAGTCAGTATACACTGCCTAATGTGGCAATCCATACAGCCTATGTGGCTTTTCGTACCCCAAAGTATCGAGTCAGTATACACTGCCTTATGTGTCAATCCATACAGCCTATGTGGCTTTTCGTACCCCAGCGTATCGAGTCGGTATACGCAGCCTAATATGTCAATCCATACAGCCTATGTGGCTTTTCGTACCCCAGCGTATCGAGTCGGTATACACAGCCTAATGTGTGAATCCATACAGCCTATGTGGCTTTTCGTACCCTAGCGTATCGAGTCGGTATACACGACCTAATGTGTCAATCCATACAGCCTATGAGGCTTTTCGTACCCCAGCGTATCGAGTCGGTATACACGGCCTAATGTGTCAATCCATACAGCACATGTGGCTTTTCGTACCCCAAAGTATCGAGTCAGTATACACTGCCTTATGTGTCAATCCATACAGCCTATGTGGCTTTTCGTACCCCAGCGTATCGAGTCGGTATACGCAGCCTAATATGTCAATCCATACAGCCTATGTGGCTTTTCGTACCCCAGCGTATCGAGTCGGTATACACAGCCTAATGTGTGAATCCATAAAGTCTATGTGGCTTTTCGTACCCGAGCGTATCGAGTCAGTATACATGGCCTAATGTTTCAATCCATACAGTCTATGTGGCTTTTCGTACCTCAGCGTATCGAGTCGGTATACACGACCTAATGTGTCAATCCATACAGTCTATGTGGCTTTTTGTACCTCAGCGTATCGAGTCGGTATACAAAGCCTCATGTGTCAATCCATAAAGTCTATGTGGCTTTTCGTACCCGAGCGTATCGAGTCAGTATACATGGCCTAATGTGTAAATCCATACAGCCTATGCAGCTTTTCGTACCCCAGCGTATCGAGTCGGTATACACGGCCTAAAATATCAATCCATACAGTCTATGTGGCTTTTCGTACCCTAGCGTATCGAGTCGGCATTCACGGCCTAATGTATCAATCCATACTGCCTATGCAGCTTTTCGTACCCCAGCGTATCGAGTCGGTATACACGGCCTAAAATATCAATCCATACAGTCTATGTGGCTTTTCGTACCTCAGCGTATCGAGTCGGTATACACGGCCTAATGTGTCAATCCATACAGTCTATGTGGCTTTTCGTACCCTAGCGTATCGAGTCGGTATACACGGCCTAATGTGTCAATCCATTCAGCCTATGTGGCTTTTCATACCCTAGCGTATCGAGTCGGTATACACGGCCTAATGTATCAATCCATACAGCCTATGCAGCTTTTCGTACCCCAGCGTATCGAGTCGGTATACACGGCCTAATGTGTCAATCCATACAGCCTATGCAGCTTTTCGTACCCCAGCGTATCGAGTCGGTATACACGGCCTAATGTATCAATCCATACAGTCTATGTGGCTTTTCGTACCTCAGCGTATCGAGTCGGTATACACGGCCTAATATGTCAATCCATACAGCCTATGTGGCTTTTCGTACCCCAGCGTATCGAGTCGGTATACACGGCCTAATGTGTCAATCCATACAGCCTATGTGGCTTTTCGTACCCCAGCGTATCGAGTCGGTATACACAGTCTAATGTGTCAATCCATACAGTCTATGTGGCTTTTCGTACCCCAGCGTATCGAGTCGGTATACACAGTCTAATGTGTCAATCCATACAGTCTATGTGGCTTTTCGTACCTCAGCGTATCGAGTCGGTATACACTGCCTAATGTGTCAATCCATACAGTCTATGTGGCTTTTCGTACCCCAGCGTATCGAGTCGGTATACAAGGCCTAATATGTCAATCAATACAGCCTATGTGGCTTTTCATACCCCAGCGTATCGAGTCGGTATACACGGCCTAATGTGTCAATCCATACAGCCTATGTGGCTTTTCATACCCTAGCGTGTCGAGTCGGTATACAAGGCCTAATATGTCAATCCATACAGCCTATGTGGCTTTTCGTACCCCAGTGTATCGAGTCGGTATACACGGCCTAATGTGTCAATCCATACAGCCTATGTTGCTTTTCATACCCTAGCGTATCGAGTCGGTATACACAGCCTAATGTGTCAATCCATACAGCCTATGAGGCTTTTCGTACCCCAGCGTATCGAGTCGGTATACACGGCCTAATGTGTCAATCCATACAGCCTATGTGGCTTTTCGTACCCCAGAGTATCGAGTCAGTATACACGGCCTAATGTGTCAATCCATACAGCCTATGTGGCTTTTCGTACCCCAGAGTATCGAGTCAGTATACACAGCCTAATGTGTCAATCCATACAACCTATTTGGCTTTCGTACCCCAGAGTATCGAGTCAGTATACACAGCCTAATGTGTCAATCCATACAGCCTATGTGGCTTTTCGTTCCCCAGAGTATCGAGTCAGTATACACAGCCTAATGTGTGAATCCATACAGCCTATGTGGCTTTTCGTACCCTAGCGTATCGAGTCAGTATACACAGCCTAATGTGTGAATCCATACAGCCTATGTGGCTTTTCGTACCCCAGCGTATCGCGTCGGTATACACGGCCTAATGTGTCAATCCATACAGCCCATGTGGCTTTTCGTACCCCAGAGTATCGAGTCAGTATACACTGCCTAATGTGTCAATCCATACAGCCTATGTAGCTTTTCGTACCCCAGCATATCGAGTCGGTATACACAGCCTAATATGTCAATCCATACAGTCTATGTGGCTTTTCGTACCCCAGCGTATCGAGTCGGTATACAAGGCCTAATGTGTCAATCCATACAGCCTATGTGGCTTTTCATACCCCAGCGTATCGAGTCGGTATACACGGCCTAATGTGTCAATCCATACAGCCTATGTGGCTTTTCATACCCTAGCATATCGAGTCGGTATACACAGCCTAATGTGTCAATCCATACAGCCTATGAGGCTTTTCGTACCCCAGCGTATCGAGTCAGTATACACGGCCTAATGTGTCAATCCATACAGCCTATGTGGCTTTTCGTACCCCAGAGTATCGAGTCAGTATACACAGCCTAATGTGTCAATCCATACAACCTATTTGGCTTTCGTACCCCAGAGTATCGAGTCAGTATACACAGCCTAATGTGTCAATCCATACAGCCTATATGGCTTTCATACCCCAGAGTATCGAGTCAGTATACACAGCCTAATGTGTCAATCCATACAGCCTATGTGGCTTTTCGTACCCCAGCGTATCGAGTCGGTATACACGGCCTAATGTGTCAATCCATACAGCCTATGTGGCTTTTCGTACCCCAGCGTATCGAGTCGGTATACACAGCCTAATGTGTCAATCCATACAACCTATGTGGCTTTTCGTACCCCAGCGTATCGAGTCGGTATACACGGCCTAATGTGTCAATCCATACAGCCTATGTGGCTTTTCGTACCCTAGCGTATCGAGTCGGTATACACAGCCTAATGTGTCAATCCATACAACCTATGTGGCTTTTCGTACCCCAGCGTATCGAGTCGGTATACACGGCCTAATGTGTCAATCCATACAGCCCATGTGGCTTTTCGTACCCCAGAGTATCGAGTCAGTATACACTGCCTAATGTGGCAATCCATACAGCCTATGTGGCTTTTCGTACCCCAAAGTATCGAGTCAGTATACACTGCCTTATGTGTCAATCCATACAGCCTATGTGGCTTTTCGTACCCCAGCGTATCGAGTCGGTATACGCAGCCTAATATGTCAATCCATACAGCCTATGTGGCTTTTCGTACCCCAGCGTATCGAGTCGGTATACACAGCCTAATGTGTGAATCCATACAGCCTATGTGGCTTTTCGTACCCTAGCGTATCGAGTCGGTATACACGACCTAATGTGTCAATCCATACAGCCTATGAGGCTTTTCGTACCCCAGCGTATCGAGTCGGTATACACGGCCTAATGTGTCAATCCATACAGCCTATGTGGCTTTTCGTACCCCAGCGTATCGAGTCGGTATACACTGCCTAATGTGTCAATCCATACAGCCTATGTGGCTTTTCGTACCCCAGCATATCGAGTCGGTATACACAGCCTAATATGTCAATCCATACAGCCTATGTGGCTTTTCGTACCCCAGCGTATTGAGTCAGTATACACGGCCTAATGTGTCAATCCATACAGCCTATGTGGCTTTTCGTACCCCAGCGTATCGAGTCAGTATACACGGCCTAATGTGTCAATCCATACAACCTATGTGGCTTTTCGTACCCCAGCGTATCGAGTCGGTATACACGGCCTAATGTGTCAATCCATACAGCCTATGTGGCTTTTCGTACCCCAGCGTATCGAGTCGGTATACACGGCCTAATGTGTCAATCCATACAGCCTATGTGGCTTTTCGTACCCCAGAGTATCGAGTCGGTATACACGGCCTAATGTGTCAATCCATACAACCTATGTGGCTTTTCGTACCCCAGCGTATCGAGTCGGTATACACGGCCTAATGTGTCAATCCATACAGCCTATGTGGCTTTTCGTACCCCAGCGTATCGAGTCGGTATACACGGCCTAATGTGTCAATCCATACAGCCTATGTGGCTTTTCGTACCCCAGCGTATCGAGTCGGTATACACAGCCTAATGTGTCAATCCATACAGCCTATGTGGCTTTTCGTACCCCAGCGTATCGAGTCAGTATACACAGCCTAATGTGTCAATCCATACAGCCTATGTGGCTTTTCGTACCCCAGCGTATCGAGTCGGTATACACAGCCTAATATGTCAATCCATACAGCCTATGTGGCTTTCGTACCCCAGCGTATCGAGTCGGTATACACGGCCTAATGTGTCAATCCATACAGCCTATGTGGCTTTTCGTAACCCAGAGTATCGAGTCGGTATACACCGGCTAATGTGTCAATCCATACAGCCTATGTGGCTTTTCGTACCCCAGCGTATCGAGTCGGTATACACAGCCTAATGTGTCAATCCATACAGCCTATGTGGCTTTTCGTACCCCAGCGTATCGAGTCGGTATACACAGCCTAATGTGTCAATCCATACAGCCTATGTGGCTTTTCATACCCCAGCGTATCGAGTCAGTATACACAGCCTAATGTGTCAATCCATACAGCCAATGTGGCTTTTCGTACCCCAGCGTATCGAGTCGGTATACACAGCCTAATGTGTCAATCCATACAGCCTATGTGGCTTTTCGTACCCCAGCGTATCGAGTCGGTATACACAGCCTAATGTGTGAATCCATACAGCCTATGTGGCTTTTCGTACCCCAGCGTATCGAGTCGGTATACACGGCCTAATGTGTCAATCCATACAGCCTATGTGGCTTTTCGTACCCCAGAGTATCGAGTCGGTATACACCGGCTAATGTGTCAATCCATACAGCCTATGTGGCTTTTCGTACCCCAGCGTATCGAGTCTGTATACACGGCCTAATGTGTCAATCCATACAGCCTATGTGGCTTTTCGTACCCCAGCGTATCGAGTCGGTATACACAGCCTAATGTGTCAATCCATACAGCCTATGTGGCTTTTCGTACCCTAGCGTATCGAGTCGGTATACACAGCCTAATGTGTCAATCCATACAGCCTATGTGGCTTTTCATACCCCAGCGTATCGAGTCAGTATACACGGCCTAATGTGTCAATCCATACAACCTATGTGGCTTTCGTACCCCAGAGTATCGAGTCAGTATACACGGCCTAATGTGGCAATCCATACAGCCTATGTGGCTTTTCGTACCTCAGCGTATCGAGTCGGTATACACGGCCTAATGTGTCAATCCATACAACCTATGTGGCTTTTCGTACCCCAGCGTATCGAGTCGGTATACACGGCCTAATGTGTCAATCCATACAGCCCATGTGGCTTTTCGTACCCCAGCGTATCGAGTCGGTATACACGGCCTAATGTGTCAATCCATACAGCCTATGTGGCTTTTTGTACCCCAGCGTATCGAGTCAGTATACACGGCCTAATGTGTCAATCCATACAGCCTATGTGGCTTTTTGTACCCCAGAGTATCGAGTTAGTATACACTGCCTAATGTGGCAATCCATACAGCCTATGTGGCTTTTCGTACCCTAGCGTATCGAGTCGGTATACACGGCCTAATGTGTCAATCCATACAGCCTATGTGGCTTTTCGTACCCCAGCGTATCGAGTCGGTATACATGGCCTAATGTGTCAATCCATACAGCCCATGTGGCTTTTCGTACCCCAGAGTATCGAGTCAGTATACACTGCCTAATGTGGCAATCCATACAGCCTATGTGGCTTTTCGTACCCCAGAGTATCGAGTCGGTATACACTGCCTAATGTGTCAATCCATACAGCCTATGTGGCTTTTCGTACCCCAGCGTATCGAGTCGGTATACACGGCCTAATGTGTCAATCCATACAACCTATGTGGCTTTTCGTACCCCAGCGTATCGAGTCGGTATACACGGCCTAATGTGTCAATCCATACAGCCTATGTGGCTTTTCGTACCCCAGCGTATCGAGTCGGTATACACGGCCTAATGTGTCAATCCATACAGCCTATGTGGCTTTTCGTACCCCAGCGTATTGAGTCGGTATACACGGCCTAATGTGTCAATCCATACAACCTATGTGGCTTTTCGTACCCCAGCGTATCGAGTCAGTATACACGGCCTAATGTGTCAATCCATACAACCTATGTGGCTTTTCGTACCCCAGCGTATCGAGTCGGTATACACGGCCTAATGTGTCAATCCATACAACCTATGTGGCTTTTCGTACCCCAGCGTATCGAGTCGGTATACACAGCCTAATGTGTCAATCCATACAGCCTATGTGGCTTTTCGTACCCCAGCATATCGATTCGGTATACACGGCCTAATGTGTCAATCCATACAGCCTATGTGGCTTTTCGTACCCCTGCGTATCGAGTCGGTATACACGGCCTAATGTGGCAATCCATACAGCCTATGTGGCTTTTCGTACCCCAGCGTATTGAGTCGGTATACACAGCCTAATGTGTCAATCCATACAGCCTATGTGGCTTTTCGTACCCCAGCGTATCGAGTCAGTATAAATGGCCTAATGTGTCAATCCATACAGCCTATGTGGCTTTTCGTACCCTAGCGTATCGAGTCGGTATACACGGCCTAATATGGCAATCCAAACAGCTTATGTGGCTTTTCTTTCCCCAGCGTATCGAGTCGGTATACATGGCCTAATGTGTCAATCCATACAGTCTATGTGGCTTATCGTACCTCAGCGTATCGAGTCGGTATACACGGCCTAATGTGTCAATCCATACAGTCTATGTGGCTTTTCGTACCTCAGCGTATCGAGTCGGTATACACGACCTAATGTGTCAATCCATACAGCCTATGTGGCTTTTCGTACCCTAGAGTATCGAGTCGGTATACACGGCCTAATGTGTCAATCCATTCAGCCTATGTGGCTTTTCGTACCCCAGCGTATCGAGTCGGTATACACGGCCTAATATGGCAATCCAAACAGCTTATGTGGCTTTTCTTTCCCCAGCGTATCGAGTCGGTATACATGGCCTAATGTGTCAATCCATACAGTCTATGTGGCTTATCGTACCTCAGCGTATCGAGTCGGTATACACGGCCTAATGTGTCAATCCATACAGTCTATGTGGCTTTTCGTACCTCAGCGTATCGAGTCGGTATACACGACCTAATGTGTCAATCCATACAGCCTATGTGGCTTTTCGTACCCTAGAGTATCGAGTCGGTATACACGGCCTAATGTGTCAATCCATTCAGCCTATGTGGCTTTTCGTACCCCAGCGTATCGAGTCGGTATACACAGCCTAATGTGTCAATCCATACAGCCTATGTGGCTTTTCGTACCCCAGCGTATCGAGTCGGTATACACAGCCTAATGTGTCAATCCATACAGCCTATGTGGCTTTTCGTACCCCAGCGTATCGAGTAGGTATACACAGTCTAATGTGTCAATCCATACAGCCTATGAGGCTTTTCGTACCCCAGCGTATCGAGTCGGTATACACGGCCTAATGTGTCAATCCATACAGCCTATGAGGCTTTTCGTACCCCAGCGTATCGAGTCGGTATACACAGTCTAATGTGTCAATCCATACAGCCTATGTGGCTTTTCGTACCCCAGCGTATCGAGTCGGTATACACGGCCTAATGTGTCAATCCATACAGCCTATGTGGCTTTTCATACCCTAGCGTATCGAGTCGGTATACACAGCCTAATGTGTCAATCCATACAGCCTATGAGGCTTTTCGTACCCCAGCGTATCGAGTCGGTATACACGGCCTAATGTGTCAATCCATACAGCCTATGTGGCTTTTCGTACCCCAGAGTATCGAGTCAGTATACACAGCCTAATGTGTCAATCCATACAACCTATATGGCTTTCGTACCCCAGAGTATCGAGTCAGTATACACAGCCTAATGTGTCAATCCATACAGCCTATGTGGCTTTTCGTTCCCCAGAGTATCGAGTCAGTATACACGGCCTAATGTGGCAATCCATACAGCCTATGTGGCTTTTCGTACCCCAGCGTATCGAGTCAGTATACACGGCCTAATGTGGCAATCCATACAGCCCATGTGGCTTTTTGTACCCCAGCGTATCGAGTCGGTATACACGGCCTAATGTGTCAATCCATACAGCCTATGTGGCTTTTTGTACCCCAGCGTATCGAGTCAGTATACACGGCCTAATGTGGCAATCCATACAGCCTATGTGGCTTTTTGTACCCCAGAGTATCGAGTCAGTATACACTGCCTAATGTGGCAATCCATACAGCCTATGTGGCTTTTCGTACCCTAGCGTATCGAGTCGGTATACACGGCCTAATGTGTCAATCCATACAACCTATGTGGCTTTTCGTACCCCAGCGTATCGAGTCGGTATACACGGCCTAATGTGTCAATCCATACAGCCCATGTGGCTTTTCGTACCCCAGAGTATCGAGTCAGTATACACTGCCTAATGTGGCAATCCATACAGCCTATGTGGCTTTTCGTACCCCAGAGTATCGAGTCAGTATACACTGCCTAATGTGTCAATCCATACAGCCTATGTGGCTTTTCGTACCCCAGCGTATCGAGTCGGTATACACGGCCTAATGTGTCAATCCATACAGTCTATGTGGCTTTTCGTACCCCAGCGTATCGAGTCGGTATACACGGCCTAATGTGTCAATCCATACAGCCTATGTGGCTTTTCGTACCCCAGCGTATCGAGTCGGTATACACGGCCTAATGTGTCAATCCATACAGCCTATGTGGCTTTTCGTACCCCAGCGTATCGAGTCGGTATACACGGCCTAATGTGTCAATCCATACAGCCTATGTGGCTTTTCGTACCCCAGAGTATCGAGTCAGTATACACCGGCTAATGTGTCAATCCATACAGCCTATGTGGCTTTTCGTACCCCAGCGTATCGAGTCGGTATACACGGCCTAATGTGTCAATCCATACAGCCTATGTGGCTTTTCGTACCCCAGCGTATCGAGTCGTTATACACGGCCTAATGTGTCAATCCATACAGCCTATGTGGCTTTTCGTACCCCAGCATATCGATTCGGTATACACGGCCTAATGTGTCAATCCATACAGCCTATGTGGCTTTTCGTACCCCAGCGTATCGAGTCGGTATACACGGCCTAATGTGGCAATCCATACAGCCTATGTGGCTTTTCATACCCCAGCGTATCGAGTCGGTATACACGGCCTAATGTGTCAATCCATACAGCCTATGTGGCTTTTCGTACCCCAGCGTATCGAGTCGGTATACACGGCCTAATGTGGCAATCCATACAGCCTATGTGGCTTTTCGTACCCCAGCGTATTGAGTCGGTATACACGGCCTAATGTGTCAATCCATACAGCCTATGTGGCTTTTCGTACCCCAGCGTATTGAGTCGGTATACACGGCCTAATGTGTCAATCCATACAGTCTATGTGGCTTTTCGTACCCGGGCGTATCGAGTCGTTATACACGGCCTAATGTGTCAATCCATACAGCCTATGTGGCTTTTCGTACCCCAGCGTATCGAGTCAGTATAAATGGCCTAATGTGTCAATCCATACAGCCTATGTGGCTTTTCGTACCCCAGCGTATCGAGTCAGTATACACAGCCTAATGTGTCAATCCATACAGCCTATGTGGCTTTTCGTACCCCAGCGTATCGAGTCGTTATACACGGCCTAATGTGTCAATCCATACAGCCTATGTGGCTTTTCGTACCCCAGCATATCGATTCGGTATACACGGCCTAATGTGTCAATCCATACAGCCTATGTGGCTTTTCGTACCCCAGCGTATCGAGTCGGTATACACGGCCTAATGTGTCAATCCATACAGCCTATGTGGCTTTTCATACCCCAGCGTATTGAGTCGGTATACACGGCCTAATGTGTCAATCCATACAGCCTATGTGGCTTTTCATACCCCAGCGTATCGAGTCGGTATACACGGCCTAATGTGTCAATCCATACAGCCTATGTGGCTTTTCATACCCCAGCGTATCGAGTCGGTATACACAGCCTAATGTGTCAATCCATACAGCCTATGTGGCTTTTCATACCCCAGCGTATTGAGTCGGTATACACGGCCTAATGTGTCAATCCATACAGCCTATGTGGCTTTTCGTACCCCAGCGTATTGAGTCGGTATACACGGCCTAATGTGTCAATCCATACAGTCTATGTGGCTTTTCGTACCCGGGCGTATCGAGTCGTTATACACGGCCTAATGTGTCAATCCATACAGCCTATGTGGCTTTTCGTACCCCAGCGTATCGAGTCAGTATAAATGGCCTAATGTGTCAATCCATACAGCCTATGTGGCTTTTCGTACCCTAGCGTATCGAGTCGGTATACACAGCCTAATGTGTCAATCCATACAGCCTATGTGGCTTTTCGTACCCTAGCGTATCGAGTCGGTATACACAGCCTAATGTGTCAATCCATACAGCCTATGTGGCTTTTCGTACCCTAGCGTATCGAGTCGGTATACACAGCCTAATGTGTCAATCCATACAGCCTATGTGGCTTTTCGTACCCCAGCGTATCGAGTCAGTATACACAGCCTAATGTGTCAATCCATACAGCCTATGTGGCTTTTCGTACCCCAGCGTATCGAGTCAGTATAAATGGCCTAATGTGTCAATCCATACAGCCTATGTGGCTTTTCGTACCCTAGCGTATCGAGTCGGTATACACAGCCTAATGTGTCAATCCATACAGCCTATGTGGCTTTTCGTACCCCAGCGTATCGAGTCAGTATACACAGCCTAATGTGTCAATCCATACAGCCTATGTGGCTTTTCGTACCCCAGCGTATCGAGTCGGTATACACGGCCTAATGTGTCAATCCATACAGCCTATGTGGCTTTTCATACCCTAGCGTATCGAGTCGGTATACACAGCCTAATGTGTCAATCCATACAGCCTATGAGGCTTTTCGTACCCCAGCGTATCGAGTCGGTATACACGGCCTAATGTGTCAATCCATACAGCCTATGTGGCTTTTCGTACCCCAGAGTATCGAGTCAGTATACACAGCCTAATGTGTCAATCCATACAACCTATATGGCTTTCGTACCCCAGAGTATCGAGTCAGTATACACAGCCTAATGTGTCAATCCATACAGCCTATGTGGCTTTTCGTTCCCCAGAGTATCGAGTCAGTATACACGGCCTAATGTGGCAATCCATACAGCCTATGTGGCTTTTCGTACCCCAGCGTATCGAGTCAGTATACACGGCCTAATGTGGCAATCCATACAGCCCATGTGGCTTTTTGTACCCCAGCGTATCGAGTCGGTATACACGGCCTAATGTGTCAATCCATACAGCCTATGTGGCTTTTTGTACCCCAGCGTATCGAGTCAGTATACACGGCCTAATGTGGCAATCCATACAGCCTATGTGGCTTTTTGTACCCCAGAGTATCGAGTCAGTATACACTGCCTAATGTGGCAATCCATACAGCCTATGTGGCTTTTCGTACCCTAGCGTATCGAGTCGGTATACACGGCCTAATGTGTCAATCCATACAACCTATGTGGCTTTTCGTACCCCAGCGTATCGAGTCGGTATACACGGCCTAATGTGTCAATCCATACAGCCCATGTGGCTTTTCGTACCCCAGAGTATCGAGTCAGTATACACTGCCTAATGTGGCAATCCATACAGCCTATGTGGCTTTTCGTACCCCAGAGTATCGAGTCAGTATACACTGCCTAATGTGTCAATCCATACAGCCTATGTGGCTTTTCGTACCCCAGCGTATCGAGTCGGTATACACGGCCTAATGTGTCAATCCATACAGTCTATGTGGCTTTTCGTACCCCAGCGTATCGAGTCGGTATACACGGCCTAATGTGTCAATCCATACAGCCTATGTGGCTTTTCGTACCCCAGCGTATCGAGTCGGTATACACGGCCTAATGTGTCAATCCATACAGCCTATGTGGCTTTTCGTACCCCAGCGTATCGAGTCGTTATACACGGCCTAATGTGTCAATCCATACAGCCTATGTGGCTTTTCGTACCCCAGCATATCGATTCGGTATACACGGCCTAATGTGTCAATCCATACAGCCTATGTGGCTTTTCGTACCCCAGCGTATCGAGTCGGTATACACGGCCTAATGTGGCAATCCATACAGCCTATGTGGCTTTTCATACCCCAGCGTATCGAGTCGGTATACACGGCCTAATGTGTCAATCCATACAGCCTATGTGGCTTTTCGTACCCCAGCGTATCGAGTCGGTATACACGGCCTAATGTGGCAATCCATACAGCCTATGTGGCTTTTCGTACCCCAGCGTATTGAGTCGGTATACACGGCCTAATGTGTCAATCCATACAGCCTATGTGGCTTTTCGTACCCCAGCGTATTGAGTCGGTATACACGGCCTAATGTGTCAATCCATACAGTCTATGTGGCTTTTCGTACCCGGGCGTATCGAGTCGTTATACACGGCCTAATGTGTCAATCCATACAGCCTATGTGGCTTTTCGTACCCCAGCGTATCGAGTCAGTATAAATGGCCTAATGTGTCAATCCATACAGCCTATGTGGCTTTTCGTACCCCAGCGTATCGAGTCAGTATACACAGCCTAATGTGTCAATCCATACAGCCTATGTGGCTTTTCGTACCCCAGCGTATCGAGTCGTTATACACGGCCTAATGTGTCAATCCATACAGCCTATGTGGCTTTTCGTACCCCAGCATATCGATTCGGTATACACGGCCTAATGTGTCAATCCATACAGCCTATGTGGCTTTTCGTACCCCAGCGTATCGAGTCGGTATACACGGCCTAATGTGTCAATCCATACAGCCTATGTGGCTTTTCATACCCCAGCGTATTGAGTCGGTATACACGGCCTAATGTGTCAATCCATACAGCCTATGTGGCTTTTCATACCCCAGCGTATCGAGTCGGTATACACGGCCTAATGTGTCAATCCATACAGCCTATGTGGCTTTTCATACCCCAGCGTATTGAGTCGGTATACACGGCCTAATGTGTCAATCCATACAGCCTATGTGGCTTTTCGTACCCCAGCGTATTGAGTCGGTATACACGGCCTAATGTGTCAATCCATACAGTCTATGTGGCTTTTCGTACCCGGGCGTATCGAGTCGTTATACACGGCCTAATGTGTCAATCCATACAGCCTATGTGGCTTTTCGTACCCCAGCGTATCGAGTCAGTATAAATGGCCTAATGTGTCAATCCATACAGCCTATGTGGCTTTTCGTACCCTAGCGTATCGAGTCGGTATACACAGCCTAATGTGTCAATCCATACAGCCTATGTGGCTTTTCGTACCCCAGCGTATCGAGTCAGTATACACAGCCTAATGTGTCAATCCATACAGCCTATGTGGCTTTTCGTACCCCAGCGTATCGAGTCAGTATAAATGGCCTAATGTGTCAATCCATACAGCCTATGTGGCTTTTCGTACCCTAGCGTATCGAGTCGGTATACACAGCCTAATGTGTCAATCCATACAGCCTATGTGGCTTTTCGTACCCCAGCGTATCGAGTCAGTATACACAGCCTAATGTGTCAATCCATACAGCCTATGTGGCTTTTCGTACCCCAGCGTATCGAGTCAGTATACACAGCCTAATGTGTCAATCCATACAGCCTATGTGGCTTTTCGTACCCCAGCATATCGATTCGGTATACACGGCCTAATGTGTCAATCCATACAGCCTATGTGGCTTTTCGTACCCCAGCGTATCGAGTCGGTATACACGGCCTAATGTGGCAATCCATACAGCCTATGTGGCTTTTCATACCCCAGCGTATCGAGTCGGTATACACGGCCTAATGTGTCAATCCATACAGCCTATGTGGCTTTTCGTACCCCAGCGTATTGAGTCGGTATACACGGCCTAATGTGTCAATCCATACAGTCTATGTGGCTTTTCGTACCCGGGCGTATCGAGTCGTTATACACGGCCTAATGTGTCAATCCATACAGCCTATGTGGCTTTTCGTACCCCAGCGTATCGAGTCAGTATAAATGGCCTAATGTGTCAATCCATACAGCCTATGTGGCTTTTCGTACCCTAGCGTATCGAGTCGGTATACACAGCCTAATGTGTCAATCCATACAGCCTATGTGGCTTTTCGTACCCCAGCGTATCGAGTCAGTATACACAGCCTAATGTGTCAATCCATACAGCCTATGTGGCTTTTCGTACCCCAGCGTATCGAGTCGGTATACACAGCCTAATATGTCAATCCATACAGCCTATGTGGCTTTTCGTACCCCAGCGTATCGAGTCGGTATACACAGCCTAATGTGTCAATCCATACAGCCTATGAGGCTTTTCGTACCCCAGCGTATCGAGTCGGTATACACGGCCTAATGTGTCAATCCATACAGCCTATGTGGCTTTTCGTACCCCAGCGTATCGAGTCGGTATACACGGCCTAATGTGTCAATCCATACAGCCTATGAGGCTTTTCGTACCCCAGAGTATCGAGTCAGTATACACTGCCTAATGTGGCAATCCATACAGCCCATGTGGCTTTTCGTACCCCAGAGTATCGAGTCAGTATACACTGCCTAATGTGGCAATCCATACAGCCTATGTGGCTTTTCGTACCCCAGAGTATCGAGTCAGTATACACTGCCTAATGTGTCAATCCATACAGCCTATGTGGCTTTTCGTACCCCAGCGTATCGAGTCGGTATACACGGCCTAATGTGTCAATCCATACAACCTATGTGGCTTTTCGTACCCCAGCGTATCGAGTCGGTATACACGGCCTAATGTGTCAATCCATACAGCCTATGTGGCTTTTCGTACCCCAGCGTATCGAGTCGGTATACACGGCCTAATGTGTCAATCCATACAGCCTATGTGGCTTTTCGTACCCCAGCATATCGATTCGGTATACACGGCCTAATGTGTCAATCCATACAGCCTATGTGGCTTTTCGTACCCCAGCGTATTGAGTCGGTATACACGGCCTAATGTGTCAATCCATACAGTCTATGTGGCTTTTCGTACCCAGGCGTATCGAGTCGTTATACACGGCCTAATGTGTCAATCCATACAGCCTATGTGGCTTTTCGTACCCCAGCGTATCGAGTCAGTATAAATGGCCTAATGTGTCATTAGGTCAGTATACACAGCCTAATGTGTCAATCCATACAACCTATATGGCTTTCGTACCCCAGAGTATCGAGTCAGTATACACAGCCTAATGTGTCAATCCATACAGCCTATGTGGCTTTTCGTTCCCCAGAGTATCGAGTCGGTATACACGGCCTAATGTGGCAATCCATACAGCCTATGTGGCTTTTCGTTCCCCAGAGTATCGAGTCAGTATACACAGCCTAATGTGTCAATCCATACAACCTATATGGCTTTCGTACCCCAGAGTATCGAGTCGGTATACACGGCCTAATGTGGCAATCCATACAGCCTATGTGGCTTTTCGTACCCCAGCGTATCGAGTCGGTATACACGGCCTAATGTGTCAATCCATACAGCCCATGTGGCTTTTTGTACCCCAGCGTATCGAGTCGGTATACACGGCCTAATGTGTCAATCCATACAGCCTATGTGGCTTTTTGTACCCCAGCGTATCGAGTCAGTATACACGGCCTAATGTGGCAATCCATACAGCCTATGTGGCTTTTTGTACCCCAGAGTATCGAGTCAGTATACACTGCCTAATGTGGCAATCCATACAGCCTATGTGGCTTTTCGTACCCCAGCGTATCGAGTCGGTATACACGGCCTAATGTGTCAATCCATACAGCCTATGAGGCTTTTCGTACCCCAGAGTATCGAGTCAGTATACACTGCCTAATGTGTCAATCCATACAGCCTATGTGGCTTTTCGTACCCCAGAGTATCGAGTCAGTATACACTGCCTAATGTGTCAATCCATACAGCCTATGTGGCTTTTCGTACCCCAGCGTATCGAGTCGGTATACACGGCCTAATGTGTCAATCCATACAACCTATGTGGCTTTTCGTACCCCAGCGTATCGAGTCGGTATACACGGCCTAATGTGTCAATCCATACAACCTATGTGGCTTTTCGTACCCCAGAGTATCGAGTCGGTATACACGGCCTAATGTGTCAATCCATACAGCCTATGTGGCTTTTCGTACCCCAGCGTATCGAGTCGGTATACACGGCCTAATGTGTCAATCCATACAGCCTATGTGGCTTTTCGTACCCCAGCATATCGATTCGGTATACACGGCCTAATGTGTCAATCCATACAGCCTATGTGGCTTTTCGTACCCCAGCGTATTGAGTCGGTATACACGGCCTAATGTGTCAATCCATACAGCCTATGTGGCTTTTCGTACCCTAGCGTATCTAGTCGGTATACACGGCCTAATATGGCAATCCAAACAGCCTATGTGGCTTTTCTTTCCCCAGCGTATCGAGTAGGTATACATGGCCTAATGTGTCAATCCATACAGTCTATGTGGCTTATCGTACCTCAGCGTATCGAGTCGGTATACACGGCCTAATGTGTCAATCCATACAGTCTATGTGGCTTTTCGTACCTCAGCGTATCGAGTCGGTATACACGACCTAATGTGTCAATCCATACAGCCTATGTGGCTTTTCGTACCCTAGAGTATCGAGTCGGTATACACGGCCTAATGTGTCAATCCATTCAGCCTATGTGGCTTTTCGTACCCCAGCGTATCGAGTCGGTATACACAGTCTAATGTGTCAATCCATACAGCCTATGTGGCTTTTCATACCCTAGCGTATCGAGTCGGTATACACGGCCTAATGTGTTAATCCATACAGCCTATGTGGCTTTTCGTACCTCAGCGTATCGAGTCGGTATACACAGTCTAATGTGTCAATCCATACAGCCTATGTGGCTTTTCGTACCCCAGAGTATCGAGTCAGTATACACGGCCTAATGTGTCAATCCATACAGCCTATGTGGCTTTTCGTACCCCAGAGTATCGAGTCAGTATACACAGCCTAATGTGTCAATCCATACAGCCTATGTGGCTTTTCGTTCCCCAGAGTATCGAGTCAGTATAAACAGCCTAATGTGTGAATCCATACAGCCTATGTGGCTTTTCGTACCCTAGCGTATCGAGTCGGTATACACGGCCTAATGTGTCAATCCATACAGCCTATGTGGCTTTTCGTACCCCAGCGTATCGAGTCGGTATACACGGCCTAATGTGTCAATCCATACAGCCTATGTGGCTTTTCGTACCCCAGAGTATCGAGTCAGTATACACAGCCTAATGTGTCAATCCATACAGCCTATGTGGCTTTTCGTTCCCCAGCGTATCGAGTCAGTATAAACAGCCTAATGTGTGAATCCATACAGCCTATGTGGCTTTTCGTACCCCAGCGTATCGAGTCGGTATACACGGCCTAATGTGTCAATCCATACAACCTATGTGGCTTTTCGTACCCCAGCGTATCGAGTCGGTATACACGGCCTAATGTGTCAATCCATACAGCCTATGTGGCTTTTCGTACCCCAGAGTATCGAGTCGGTATACACCGGCTAATGTGTCAATCCACACAGCCTATGTGGCTTTTCGTACCCCAGCGTATCGAGTCGGTATACACAGCCTAATGTGTCAATCCATACAGCCTATGTGGCTTTTCGTACCCCAGAGTATCGAGTCGGTATACAAAGCCTAATGTGTCAATCCATACAGCCTATGTGGCTTTTCGTACCCCAGCGTATCGAGTCGGTATACACGGCCTAATGTGTCAATCCATACAGCCTATGTGGCTTTTCGTACCCCAGAGTATCGAGTCAGTATACACAGCCTAATGTGTGAATCCATACAGCCTATGTGGCTTTTCGTACCCTAGCGTATCGAGTCGGTATACACGGCCTAATGTGTCAATCCATACAACCTATGTGGCTTTTCGTACCCCAGCGTATCGAGTCGGTATACACGGCTTAATGTGTCAATCCATACAGCCCATGTGGCTTTTCGTACCCCAGAGTATCGAGTCAGTATACACTGCCTAATGTGTCAATCCATACAGCCTATGTGGCTTTTCGTACCCCAGCGTATCGAGTCGGTATACACGGCCTAATGTGTCAATCCATACAACCTATGTGGCTTTTCGTACCCCAGCGTATCGAGTCGGTATACACGGCCTAATGTGTCAATCCATACAGCCCATGTGGCTTTTCGTACCCCAGAGTATCGAGTCAGTATACACTGCCTAATGTGTCAATCCATACAGCCTATGTGGCTTTTCGTACCCCAGAGTATCGAGTCAGTATACACTGCCTAATGTGTCAATCCATACAGCCTATGTGGCTTTTCGTACCCCAGCGTATCGAGTCGGTATACACAGCCTAATATGTCAATCCATACAGCCTATGTGGCTTTTCGTACCCCAGCGTATCGAGTCGGTATACACAGCCTAATATGTCAATCCATACAGCCTATGTGGCTTTTCGTACCCCAGCGTATCGAGTCGGTATACAAGGCCTAATGTGTCAATCCATACAGCCTATGTGGCTTTTCGTACCCCAGCGTATCGAGTCGGTATACACGGCCTAATGTGTCAATCCATACAGCCTATGTGGCTTTTCGTACCGCAGAGTATCGAGTCAGTATACACAGCCTAATGTGTCAATCCATACAGCCTATGTGGCTTTTCGTTCCCCAGAGTATCGAGTCAGTATACACAGCCTAATGTGTGAATCCATACAGCCTATGTGGCTTTTCGTACCCTAGCGTATCGAGTCGGTATACACGACCTAATGTGTCAATCCATACAACCTATGTGGCTTTTCGTACCCCAGCGTATCGAGTCGGTATACACGGCCTAATGTGTCAATCCATACAGCACATGTGGCTTTTCGTACCCCAGAGTATCGAGTCAGTATACACTGCCTAATGTGTCAATCCATACAGCCTATGTGGCTTTTCGTACCCCAGAGTATCGAGTCAGTATACATTGCCTAATGTGTCAATCCATACAGCCTATGTGGCTTTTCGTACCCCAGCATATCGAGTCGGTATACACAGCCTAATATGTCAATCCATACAGCCTATGTGGCTTTTCGTACCCCAGCGTATCGAGTCGGTATACACTGCCTAATGTGTCAATCCATACAACCTATGTGGCTTTTCGTACCCCAGCGTATCGAGTCGGTATACACGGCCTAATGTGTCAATCCATACAGCCTATGTGGCTTTTCGTACCCCAGCGTATCGAGTCGGTATACACGGCCTAATGTGTCAATCCATACAGCCTATGTGGCTTTTCGTACCCCAGAGTATCGAGTCGGTATATCCGGCTAATGTGTCAATCCATACAGCCTATGTGGCTTTTCGTACCCCAGCGTATCGAGTCAGTATACACAGCCTAATGTGTCAATCCATACAGCCTATGTGGCTTTTCGTACCCCAGCGTATCGAGTCGGTATACACAGCCTAATGTGTCAATCCATACAACCTATGTGGCTTTTCGTACCCCAGCGTATCGAGTCGGTATACACAGCCTAATGTGTCAATCCATACAGCCTATGTGGCTTTTCGTACCCCAGCATATCGATTCGGTATACACGGCCTAATGTGTCAATCCATACAGCCTATGTGGCTTTTCGTACCCCAGCGTATCGAGTCGGTATACACGGCCTAATGTGTCAATCCATACAGCCTATGTGGCTTTTCGTACCCCAGAGTATCGAGTCGGTATACACGGCCTAATGTGTCAATCCATACAGTCTATGTGGCTTTTCGTACCCCAGCGTATCGAGTCGGTATACACAGCCTAATGTGTCAATCCATACAGCCTATGTGGCTTTTCGTACCCCAGCGTATCGAGTCAGTATAAACAGCCTAATGTGTGAATCCATACAGCCTATGTGGCTTTTCGTACCCTAGCGTATCGAGTCGGTATACACGGCCTAATGTGTCAATCCATACAACCTATGTGGCTTTTCGTACCCCAGCGTATCGAGTCGGTATACACGGCCTAATGTGTCAATCCATACAGCCCATGTGGCTTTTCGTACCCCAGAGTATCGAGTCAGTATACACTGCCTAATGTGGCAATCCATACAGCCTATGTGGCTTTTCGTACCTCAGCGTATCGAGTCGGTATACACGGCCTAATGTGTCAATCCATACAACCTATGTGGCTTTTCGTACCCCAGCGTATCGAGTCGGTATACACGGCCTAATGTGTCAATCCATACAGCCTATGTGGCTTTTCGTACCCCAGCGTATCGAGTCGGTATACACGGCCTAATGTGTCAATCCATACAGCCTATGTGGCTTTTCGTACCCCAGCGTATCGAGTCGGTATACACGGCCTAATGTGTCAATCCATACAGCCTATGTGGCTTTTCGTACCCCAGAGTATCGAGTCGGTATACACCGGCTAATGTGTCAATCCATACAGCCTATGTGGCTTTTCGTACCCCAGCGTATCGAGTCGGTATACACCGCCTAATGTGTCAATCCATACAGCCTATGTGGCTTTTCGTACCCCAGAGTATCGAGTCGGTATACACCGGCTAATGTGTCAATCCATACAGCCTATGTGGCTTTTCGTACCCCAGAGTATCGAGTCGGTATACACCGGCTAATGTGTCAATCCATACAGCCTATGTGGCTTTTCGTACCCCAGCGTATCGAGTCGGTATACACGGCCTAATGTGTCAATCCATACAGCCTATGTGGCTTTTCGTACCCCAGCGTATCGAGTCGGTATACACGGCCTAATGTGTCAATCCATACAGCCTATGTGGCTTTTCGTACCCCAGAGTATCGAGTCGGTATACACCGGCTAATGTGTCAATCCATACAGCCTATGTGGCTTTTCGTACCCCAGCGTATCGAGTCGGTATACACAGCCTAATGTGTCAATCCATACAGCCTATGTGGCTTTTCGTACCCCAGCGTATCGAGTCGGTATACACCGCCTAATGTGTCAATCCATACAGCCTATGTGGCTTTTCGTACCCCAGCGTATCGAGTCGGTATACACGGCTTAATGTGTCAATCCATACAGCCCATGTGGCTTTTCGTACCCCAGAGTATCGAGTCAGTATACACGGCCTAATGTGTCAATCCAAACAGCCTATGTGGCTTTACGTACCCCAGCGTATCGAGTCAGTATACACGGCCTAATGTGTCAATCCATAAAACCTATGTGGCTTTTCGTACCCCAGCGTATCGAGTCGGTATACACGGCCTAATGTGTCAATCCATACAGCCTATGTGGCTTTTCGTACCCCAGAGTATCGAGTCGGTATACACCGGCTAATGTGTCAATCCATACAGCCTATGTGGCTTTTCGTACTCCAGCGTATAGAGTCAGTATACACCAGCTAATGTGTCAATCCATACAACCTATGTGGCTTTTCGTACCCCAGCGTATCGAGTCGGTATACACAGCCTAATGTGTCAATCCATACAGCCTATGTGGCTTTTCGTACCCCAGCGTATCGAGTCGGTATACACAGCCTAATGTGTCAATCCATACAGCCTATGTGGCTTTTCGTACCCCAGCATATCGAGTCGGTATACACGGCCTAATGTGTCAATCCATACAGCCTATGTGGCTTTTCGTACCCCAGCGTATCGAGTCGGTATACACGGCCTAATGTGTCAATCCATACAGCCTATGTGGCTTTTCGTACCCCAGCGTATCGAGTCGGTATACACAGCCTAATGTGTCAATCCATACAACCTATGTGGCTTTTCATACCCCAGCGTATCGAGTCAGTATACACGGCCTAATGTGTCAATCCATACAGTCTATGTGGCTTATCGTACCTCAGCGTATCGAGTCGGTATACACGGCCTAATGTGTCAATCCATACAGCCTATGTGGCTTTTCATACCCCAGCGTATCGAGTCGGTATACACGGCCTAATGTGTCAATCCATACAGTCTATGTGGCTTATCGTACCTCAGCGTATCGAGTCGGTATACACGGCCTAATGTGTCAATCCATACAGCCTATGTGGCTTTTCATACCCCAGCGTATCGAGTCGGTATACACGGCCTAATGTGTCAATCCATACAGCCTATGTGGCTTTTCGTACCTCAGCGTATCGAGTCGGTATACACGGCCTAATGTGTCAATCCATACAGTCTATGTGGCTTATCGTACCTCAGCGTATCGAGTCGGTATACACGGCCTAATGTGTCAATCCATACAGCCTATGTGGCTTTTCATACCCCAGCGTATCGAGTCAGTATACACGGCCTAATGTGTCAATCCATACAGTCTATGTGGCTTATCGTACCTCAGCGTATCGAGTCGGTATACATGGCCTAATGTGTCAATCCATACAGTCTATGTGGCTTTTCGTACCCCAGCGTATCGAGTCGGTATACACGGCCTAATGTGTTAATCCATACAGCCTATGTGGCTTTTCGTACCTTCTTAACCCTACGTCATTCTTAAGGTATACCTTAAGCTGTATCTTAATGTAAATACGTGTTTCCCGAAACGATCTTAGTCAAGAATACCTTCTGTAAGTCAGTTGATCGTAAGGTTGGTCTGGAGCACTCTTAGCTATACCTTATCACTGCTGACAGTGATGTTTGTTAGCTTGTTAATGATATTATCCAAAGCTACATCCGCTGGCAAACCATTATGGAGTTTAAAGGGAATGATTGTGGAGTTTGGTCAAACTATGGCAGCGATTCAGTGAATGCTAAATCAAAGATGGCGCCATCCATGGAGCCATTTCTATGTGCACTATTTCATCCGTGTTAATTTTAGTGCCCTGGCTACCATGTCAGAAGCTGCCATTCAAAATACATTTCACTTGCCATGGCAGCAAATTCAGCAGCTTTAGATCTTGTTGGTCCGACTTTGTCAAGACAAACTCGATGGAGCTCAGCCCTGAAATTCAGCTGCTGCCGCTCTTCTCTTTCTGTCTCTTTTCTCCGCTATAGTAGCTGTTGATTATATGTTGTTTCGCTTTTATTGAGCAGGTCATCCAATAACTGAAATGAGTGATTTACACCAATAATGTGACGCGGGCAATCAACCCTGCTTAAGGAGTGTGTGGTGGGTTGAGGCATGATACGTTTGGGAGGTTGTGGGTTCGCACAATCATTTCAAAATTACATAAAATATCCACGGTGAAAGTACTGATAATGTTCGATACAATGGCACAATTGTAAATGTCTTATTGCTTATCACAGTCCTGAACATTAATGAATGGACTTTCCTCTGGTTTCTGCCGAGGACTAAAAGTTGATCTTCTTGTGTGGACTTACTGTAATTACAGCCATCAGCTGACTGCACTGCTGTATTAGGTGTAGCTTCTGCCTCGGTTTTTGAGGTCTCTGTTTCTGTCTCAGTGTTAGGATCACTGGTGTTCACTGTAGAACAATCCCTATATTCTTCAGGACAATCCATGTGTGTTATCCCATTCTGTGCCAGATTGCAGGAGGTCTGAGTGCTGGTTTTGTTAGCCTCAGGACTGAGAGCTTCAGCTGATGTATTGTCTTGATTTGGTTTACGATCATCCATTTCTCGCTGATCCTTTGCTTCAGGTGTGTGTTGTTCTGGACCTGAAAAACATAAGCAAGAAAAAATAAGAACAGCATTTCTAACAAAGGTTACCAACACATAGATAGATGCCTCTATTTCAATCTATTGTTCATGTTCATATTTGAAATCTTTTTAAAACAAATGAAATAGTACTAGTTAATTTTTGAAAACATACAGATTTTTTAAAATGTTGCTTGGATTTTTTTATATATAAATGAAATCTAGAACAACTAAAGTAATGGAACAGGTTTAATAACCAATGCACTTTAGTTTTAAGCAAAACTGTTGAGCATCAGATGTTAGCTTTATACAGCAGTCTTAAAGGAAGATAAATATAAGGTATGATTTTATTAAAACAAAGATTTGAAACATATTTAAACATTTATGATTATGCTTTGAAATAAAGTTTTCGTACCCCAGCGTATCGAGTCGGTATACACGGCCTAATGTGTCAATCCATACAGCGTATGTGGCTTTTCGTACCCCAGCGTATCGAGTCAGTATACACGGCCTAATGTGTCAATCCATACAGCGTATGTGGCTTTTCGTACCCCAGCGTATCGAGTCAGTATACACGGCCTAATGTGTCAATCCATACAGCCTATGTGGCTTTTCGTACCCCAGCATATCGAGTCTGTATACACGGCCTAATGTGTCAATCCATACAACCTATGTGGCTTTTCGTACCCCAGAGTATCGAGTCAGTATACACCGCCTAATGTGTCAATCCATACAGCGTATGTGGCTTTTCGTACCCCAGAGTATCGAGTCAGTATACACCGCCTAATGTGTCAATCCATACAGCGTATGTGGCTTTTTGTACACCAGAGTATCGAGTCAGTATACACCGCCTAATGTGTCAATCCATACAACCTATGTGGCTTTTCGTACCCCAGCATATCGAGTCGGTATACACGGCCTAATGTGTCAATCCATACAGCCTATGTGGCTTTTCGTACCTCAGCGTATCGAGTCGGTATACACAGCCTAATGTGTCAATCCATACAGCCTATGTGGCTTTTCGTACCCCAGCGTATCGAGTCGGTATACACGGCCTAATGTGTCAATCCATACAGCCTATGTGGCTTTTCGTACCTCAGCGTATCGAGTCGGTATACACGGCCTAATGTGTCAATCCATACAGCCTATGTGGCTTTTCGTACCTCAGCGTATCGAGTCGGTATACACGGCCTAATGTGTCAATCCATACAGCCTATGTGGCTTTTCGTACCCCAGCGTATCGAGTCGGTATACACGGCCTAATGTGTCAATCCATACAGCCTATGTGGCTTTTCGTACCTCAGCGTATCGAGTCGGTATACACGGCCTAATGTGTCAATCCATACAGCCTATGTGGCTTTTCGTACCCCAGAGTATCGAGTCGGTATACACGGCCTAATGTGTCAATCCATACAGCCTATGTGGCTTTTCGTACCTCCGCGTATCGAGTCGGTATACACGGCCTAATGTGTCAATCCATACAGCCTATGTGGCTTTTCGTACCCCAGCGTATCGAGTCGGTATACACGGCCTAATGTGTCAATCCATACAGCCTATGTGGCTTTTCGTACCTCCGCGTATCGAGTCGGTATATACCGCCTAATGTGGCAATCCATACAGCCTATGTGGCTTTTCGTACCCCAGAGTATCGAGTCAGTATACACCGGCTAATGTGTCAATCCATACAGCCTATGTGGCTTTTCGTACCCCAGCGTATCGAGTCGGTATACACCGGCTAATGTGTCAATCCATACAGCCTATGTGGCTTTTCGTACCCCAGCGTATCGAGTCGGTATACACGGCCTAATGTGTCAATCCATACAGCCTATGTGGCTTTTCGTACCCCAGCGTATCGAGTCGGTATACATGGCCTAATGTGTCAATCCATACAGCCTATGTGGCTTTTCGTACCCGAGCGTATCGAGTCAGTATACACAGCCTAATGTGTCAATCCATACAGCTTATGTGGCTTTTCGTACCCGAGCGTATCGAGTCAGTATACACAGCCTAATGTGTCAATCCATACAGCCTATGTGGCTTTTCATACCCTAGCGTATCGAGTCAGTATACACAGCCTAATGTGTCAATCCATACAGCCTATGTGGCTTTTCGTTCCCCAGAGTATCGAGTCAGTATACACGGCTTAATGTGTCAATCCATACAGCCCATGTGGCTTTTCGTACCCCAGAGTATCGAGTCAGTATACACAGCCTAATGTGTCAATCCATACAGCCTATGTGGCTTTTCGTACCCCAGAGTATCGAGTCAGTATACACTGCCTAATTTGTCAATCCATACAGCCTATGTGGCTTTTCGTACCCCAGCGTATCGAGTCGGTATACACGGCCTAATGTGTCAATCCAAACAGCCTATGTGGCTTTACGTACCCCAGCGTATCGAGTCGGTATACACGGCCTAATGTGTCAATCCATACAGCCTATGTGGCTTTTCGTACCCCAGAGTATCGAGTCGGTATACACCGGCTAATGTGTCAATCCATACAGCCTATGTGGCTTTTCGTTCCCCAGAGTATCGAGTCGGTATACACAGCCTAATGTGTCAATCCATACAGCCTATGTGGCTTTTCGTACCCCAGCGTATCGAGTCGGTATACACGGCCTAATGTGTCAATCCATACAGCCTATGTGGCTTTTCGTACCCCAGCATATCGAGTCGGTATACACGGCCTAATGTGTCAATCCATACAGCCTATGGGGCTTTTCGTACCCCAGCGTATCGAGTCGGTATACACCGGCTAATGTGTCAATCCATACAGCCTATGTGGCTTTTCGTACCCCAGCGTATCGAGTCGGTATACACAGCCTAATGTGTCAATCCATACAGCCTATGTGGCTTTTCGTACCCCAGCGTATCGAGTCGGTATACACGGCCTAATGTGTCAATCCATACAGCCTATGTGGCTTTTCGTACCCCAGCATATCGAGTCGGTATACACGGCCTAATGTGTCAATCCATACAGCCTATGTGGCTTTTCGTACCCCAGCGTATCGAGTCGGTATACACGGCCTAATGTGTCAATCCATACAGCCTATGTGGCTTTTCGTACCCCAGCGTATCGAGTCGGTATACACAGCCTAATATGTCAATCCATACAGCCTATGTGGCTTTTCGTACCCCAGCGTATCGAGTCGGTATACACGGCCTAATGTGTCAATCCATACAGCCTATGTGGCTTTTCGTACCCCAGCATATCGAGTCGGTATACACGGCCTAATGTGTCAATCCATACAGCCTATGTGGCTTTTCGTACCCCAGCGTATCGAGTCGGTATACACGGCCTAATGTGTCAATCCATACAGCCTATGTGGCTTTTCGTACCCCAGCGTATCGAGTCGGTATACACGGCCTAATGTGTCAATCCATACAGTCTATGTGGCTTTTCGTACCCCAGCGTATCGAGTCGGTATACACTGCCTAATGTGTCAATCCATACAGCCTATGTTGCTTTTCGTACCCCAGCGTATCGAGTCGGTATACACGGCCTAATGTGTCAATCCATACAGCCTATGTGGCTTTTCGTACCCCAGCATATCAAGTCGGTATACACGGCCTAATGTGTCAATCCATACAGCCTATGTGGCTTTTCATACCCCAGCGTATCGAGTCAGTATACACGGCCTAATGTGTCAATCCATACAGTCTATGTGGCTTATCGTACCTCAGCGTATCGAGTCGGTATACACGGCCTAATGTGTCAATCCATACAGTCTATGTGGCTTATCGTACCTCAGCGTATCGAGTCAGTATACACGGCCTAATGTGTCAATCCATACAGCCTATGTGGCTTTTCATACCCCAGCGTATCGAGTCAGTATACACGGCCTAATGTGTCAATCCATACAGCCTATGTGGCTTTTCGTACCCCAGCGTATCGAGTCGGTATACATGGCCTAATGTGTCAATCCATACAGTCTATGTGGCTTTTCGTACCCCAGCGTATCGAGTCGGTATACACGGCCTAATGTGTTAATCCATACAGCCTATGTGGCTTTTCGTACCTTCTTAACCCTACGTCATTCTTAAGGTATACCTTAAGCTGTATCTTAATGTAAATACGTGTTTCCCGAAACGATCTTAGTCAAGAATACCTTCTGTAAGTCATTTGATCGTAAGGTTGGTCTGGAGCACTCTTAGCTATACCTTATCACTGCTGACAGTGATGTTTGTTAGCTTGTTAATGATATTATCCAAAGCTACATCCGCTGGCAAACCATTATGGAGTTTAAAGGGAATGATTGTGGAGTTTGGTCAAACTATGGCAGCGATTCAGTGAATGCTAAATCAAAGATGGCGCCATCCATGGAGCCATTTCTATGTGCACTATTTCATCCGTGTTAATTTTAGTGCCCTGGCTACCATGTCAGAAGCTGCCATTCAAAATACATTTCACTTGCCATGGCAGCAAATTCAGCAGCTTTAGATCTTGTTGGTCCGACTTTGTCAAGACAAACTCGATGGAGCTCAGCCCTGAAATTCAGCTGCTGCCGCTCTTCTCTTTCTGTCTCTTTTCTCCGCTATAGTAGCTGTTGATTATATGTTGTTTCGCTTTTATTGAGCAGGTCATCCAATAACTGAAATGAGTGATTTACACCAATAATGTGACGCGGGCAATCAACCCTGCTTAAGGAGTGTGTGGTGGGTTGAGGCATGATACGTTTGGGAGGTTGTGGGTTCGCACAATCATTTCAAAATTACATAAAATATCCACGGTGAAAGTACTGATAATATTCGATACAATGGCACAATTGTAAATGTCTTATTGCTTATCACAGTCCTGAACATTAATGAATGGACTTTCCTCTGGTTTCTGCCGAGGACTAAAAGTTGATCTTCTTGTGTGGACTTACTGTAATTACAGCCATCAGCTGACTGCACTGCTGTATTAGGTGTAGCTTCTGCCTCGGTTTTTGAGGTCTCTGTTTCTGTCTCAGTGTTAGGATCACTGGTGTTCACTGTAGAACAATCCCTATATTCTTCAGGACAATCCATGTGTGTTATCCCATTCTGTGCCAGATTGCAGGAGGTCTGAGTGCTGGTTTTGTTAGCCTCAGGACTGAGAGCTTCAGCTGATGTATTGTCTTGATTTGGTTTACGATCATCCATTTCTCGCTGATCCTTTGCTTCAGGTGTGTGTTGTTCTGGAGCTGAAAAACATAAGCAAGAAAAAATAAGAACAGCATTTCTAACAAAGGTTACCAACACATAGATAGATGCCTCTATTTCAATCTATTGTTCATGTTCATATTTGAAATCTTTTTAAAACAAATGAAATAGTACTAGTTAATTTTTGAAAACATACAGATTTTTTAAAATGTTGCTTGGATTTTTTTATATATAAATGAAATCTAGAACAACTAAAGTAATGGAACAGGTTTAATAACCAATGCACTTTAGTTTTAAGCAAAACTGTTGAGCATCAGATGTTAGCTTTATACAGCAGTCTTAAAGGAAGATAAATATAAGGTATGATTTTATTAAAACAAAGATTTGAAACATATTTAAACATTTATGATTATGCTTTGAAATAAAGTTTTCGTACCCCAGCGTATCGAGTCAGTATACACGGCCTAATGTGTCAATCCATACAGCCTATGTGGCTTTTCGTACCCCAGCATATCGAGTCGGTATACACGGCCTAATGTGTCAATCCATACAGCCTATGTGGCTTTTCATACCCCAGCATATCGAGTCAGTATACACAGCCTAATGTGGCAATCCATACAGCGTATGTGGCTTTTCGTACCCCAGAGTATCGAGTCGGTATACAAGGCCTAATGTGTCAATCCATACAGTCTATGTGGCTTTTCGTACCCCAGCATATCGAGTCAGTATACACCGCCTAATGTGTCAATCCATACAGCGTATGTGGCTTTTCGTACCCCAGAGTATCGAGTCGGTATACAAGGCCTAATGTGTCAATCCATACAGCCTATGTGGCTTTTCGTACCCCAGCATATCGAGTCGGTATACACGGCCTAATGTGTCAATCCATACAGCCTATGTGGCTTTTCATACCCCAGCATATCGAGTCAGTATACACCGCCTAATGTGTCAATCCATACAGCGTATGTGGCTTTTCGTACCCCAGAGTATCGAGTCGGTATACACGGCCTAATGTGTCAATCCATACAGCCTATGTGGCTTTTCGTACCCCAGCGTATCGAGTCGGTATACACCGCCTAATGTGTCAATCCATACAGCCTATGTGGCTTTTCGTACCCCAGCGTATCGAGTCGGTATACACAGCCTAATGTGTCAATCCATACAGCCTATGTGGCTTTTCGTACCCCAGCATATCGAGTCGGTATACACGGCCTAATGTGTCAATCCATACAGCCTATGTGGCTTTTCGTACCCCAGCGTATCGAGTCAGTATACACCGCCTAATGTGTCAATCCATACAGCCTATGTGGCTTTTCGTACCCCAGCATATCGAGTCGGTATACACGGCCTAATGTGTCAATCCATACAGCCTATGTGGCTTTTCGTACCCCAGCGTATAGAGTCAGTATACACCGCCTAATGTGTCAATCCATACAGCCTATGTGGCTTTTCGTACCCCAGCGTATCGAGTCGGTATACACAGCCTAATGTGTCAATCCATACAACCTATGTGGCTTTTCGTACCCCAGCATATCGAGTCGGTATACACGGCCTAATGTGTCAATCCATACAGCCTATGTGGCTTTTCGTACCCCAGCATATCGAGTCAGTATACACCGCCTAATGTGTCAATCCATACAGCCTATGTGGCTTTTCGTACCCCAGCATATCGAGTCGGTATACACGGCCTAATGTGTCAATCCATACAGCCTATGTGGCTTTTCGTACCCCAGCGTATCGAGTCGGTATACACCGGCTAATGTGTCAATCCATACAGCCTATGTGGCTTTTCGTACCCCAGCGTATCGAGTCGGTATACACGGCCTAATGTGTCAATCCATACAGCCTATGTGGCTTTTCGTACCTTCTTAACCCTACGTCATTCTTAAGGTATACCTTAAGCTGTATCTTAATGTAAATACGTGTTTCCCGAAACGATCTTAGTCAAGAATACCTTCTGTAAGTCATTTGATCGTAAGGTTGGTCTGGAGCACTCTTAGCTATACCTTATCACTGCTGACAGTGATGTTTGTTAGCTTGTTAATGATATTATCCAAAGCTACATCCGCTGGCAAACCATTATGGAGTTTAAAGGGAATGATTGTGGAGTTTGGTCAAACTATGGCAGCGATTCAGTGAATGCTAAATCAAAGATGGCGCCATCCATGGAGCCATTTCTATGTGCACTATTTCATCCGTGTTAATTTTAGTGCCCTGGCTACCATGTCAGAAGCGCCATTCAAAATACATTTCACTTGCCATGGCAGCAAATTCAGCAGCTTTAGATCTTGTTGGTCCGACTTTGTCAAGACAAACTCGATGGAGCTCAGCCCTGAAATTCAGCTGCTGCCGCTCTTCTCTTTCTGTCTCTTTTCTCCGCTATAGTAGCTGTTGATTATATGTTGTTTCGCTTTTATTGAGCAGGTCATCCAATAACTGAAATGAGTGATTTACACCAATAATGTGACGCGGGCAATCAACCCTGCTTAAGGAGTGTGTGGTGGGTTGAGGCATGATACGTTTGGGAGGTTGTGGGTTCGCACAATCATTTCAAAATTACATAAAATATCCACGGTGAAAGTACTGATAATATTTGATACAATGGCACAATTGTAAATGTCTTATTGATTATCACAGTCCTGAACATTAATGAATGGACTTTCCTCTGGTTTCTGCCGAGGACTAAAAGTTGATCTTCTTGTGTGGACTTACTGTAATTACAGCCATCAGCTGACTGCACTGCTGTATTAGGTGTAGCTTCTGCCTCGGTTTTTGAGGTCTCTGTTTCTGTCTCAGTGTTAGGATCACTGGTGTTCACTGTAGAACAATCCCTATATTCTTCAGGACAATCCATGTGTGTTATCCCATTCTGTGCCAGATTGCAGGAGGTCTGAGTGCTGGTTTTGTTAGCCTCAGGACTGAGAGCTTCAGCTGATGTATTGTCTTGATTTGGTTTACGATCATCCATTTCTCGCTGATCCTTTGCTTCAGGTGTGTGTTGTTCTGGACCTGAAAAACATAAGCAAGAAAAAATAAGAACAGCATTTCTAACAAAGGTTACCAACACATAGATAGATGCCTCTATTTCAATCTATTGTTCATGTTCATATTTAAAATCTTTTTAAAACAAATGAAATAGTACTAGTTAATTTTTGAAAACATACACATTTTTTAAAATATTGCTTGGATTTTTTTATATATAAATGAAATCTAGAACAACTAAAGTAATGGAACAGGTTTAATAACCAATGCACTTTAGTTTTAAGCAAAACTGTTGAGCATCAGATGTTAGCTTTATACAGCAGTCTTAAAGGAAGATAAATATAAGGTATGATTGTATTAAAACAAAGATTTGAAACATATTTAAACATTTATGATTATGCTTTGAAATAATGTTTTTGTACCGCAGCGTATCGAGTCGGTATACACGGCCTAATGTGTCAATCCATACAGCCTATGTGGCTTTTCGTACCCCAGCGTATCGAGTCGGTATACACAGCCTAATGTGTCAATCCATACAGCCTATGGGGCTTTTCGTACCCCAGATTATCGAGTCAGTATACACGGCCTAATGTGTCAATCCATACAGCCTATGTGGCTTTTCGTACCCCAGCGTATCGAGTCTGTATACATGGCCTAATGTGTCAATCCATACAGCCTATGTGGCTTTTCGTACCCCAGCGTATCGAGTCAGTATACAAGACATAATGTGTCAATCCATACAACCTATGTGGCTTTTCGTACCCCAGCATATCGAGTCGGTATACACAGCCTAATGTGTCAATCCATACAGCCTATGTTGCTTTTCGTACCTCAGCGTATCGAGTCGGTATACACAGCCTAATGTGTCAATCCATACAGCCTATGTGGCTTTTCGTACCTCAGCGTATCGAGTCGGTATACACGGCCTAATGTGTCAATCCATACAGCCTATGTGGCTTTTCGTACCTCAGCGTATCGAGTCGGTATACACGGCCTAATGTGTCAATCCATACAGCCTATGTTGCTTTTCGTACCTCAGCGTATCGAGTCGGTATACACAGCCTAATGTGTCAATCCATACAGCCTATGTGGCTTTTCGTACCTCAGCGTATCGAGTCGGTATACACGGCCTAATGTGTCAATCCATACAGCCTATGTGGCTTTTCGTACCCCAGCGTATCGAGTCGGTATACACGGCCTAATGTGTCAATCCATACAGCCTATGTTGCTTTTCGTACCCCAGCGTATCGAGTCGGTATACACGGCCTAATGTGTCAATCCATACAGCCTATGTGGCTTTTCGTACCCCAGCGTATCGAGTCGGTATACACGGCCTAATGTGTCAATCCATACAGCCCATGTGGCTTTTCGTACCCCAGAGTATCGAGTCAGTATACACTGCCTAATGTGTCAATCCATACAGCCTATGTGGCTTTTCGTACCCCAGCGTATCGAGTCAGTATACACGGCCTAATGTGTCAATCCATACAGCCCATGTGGCTTTTCGTACCCCAGAGTATCGAGTCAGTATACACTGCCTAATGTGTCAATCCATACAGCCTATGTGGCTTTTCGTACCTCAGCGTATCGAGTCGGTATACACGGCCTAATGTGTCAATCCATACAGCCTATGTTGCTTTTCGTACCCCAGCGTATCGAGTCGGTATACACGGCCTAATGTGTCAATCCATACAGCCTATGTGGCTTTTCGTACCTCCGCGTATCGAGTCGGTATATACCGCCTAATGTGGCAATCCATACAGCCTATGAGGCTTTTCGTACCCCAGCGTATCGAGTCGGTATATACCGCCTAATGTGTCAATCCATACAGCCTATGTGGCTTTTCGTACCTCCGCGTATCGAGTCGGTATATACCGCCTAATGTGGCAATCCATACAGCCTATGTGGCTTTTCGTACCTCCGCGTATCGAGTCGGTATATACCGCCTAATGTGGCAATCCATACAGCCTATGAGGCTTTTCGTACCCCAGCATATCGAGTCGGTATACACAGCCTAATGTGTCAATCCATACAGCCTATGTTGCTTTTCGTACCTCAGCGTATCGAGTCGGTATACACAGCCTAATGTGTCAATCCATACAGCCTATGTGGCTTTTCGTACCTCAGCGTATCGAGTCGGTATACACAGCCTAATGTGTCAATCCATACAGCCTATGTGGCTTTTCGTACCTCAGCGTATCGAGTCGGTATACACGGCCTAATGTGTCAATCCATACAGCCTATGTTGCTTTTCGTACCTCAGCGTATCGAGTCGGTATACACAGCCTAATGTGTCAATCCATACAGCCTATGTGGCTTTTCGTACCTCAGCGTATCGAGTCGGTATACACGGCCTAATGTGTCAATCCATACAGCCTATGTGGCTTTTCGTACCCCAGCGTATCGAGTCGGTATACACGGCCTAATGTGTCAATCCATACAGCCTATGTGGCTTTTCGTACCCCAGCGTATCGAGTCAGTATACACGGCCTAATGTGTCAATCCATACAGCCCATGTGGCTTTTCGTACCCCAGAGTATCGAGTCGGTATACACGGCCTAATGTGTCAATCCATACAGCCTATGTGGCTTTTCGTACCTCAGCGTATCGAGTCGGTATACACGGCCTAATGTGTCAATCCATACAGCCTATGTTGCTTTTCGTACCCCAGCGTATCGAGTCGGTATACACGGCCTAATGTGTCAATCCATACAGCCTATGTGGCTTTTCGTACCTCCGCGTATCGAGTCGGTATATACCGCCTAATGTGGCAATCCATACAGCCTATGAGGCTTTTCGTACCCCAGCGTATCGAGTCGGTATATACCGCCTAATGTGTCAATCCATACAGCCTATGTGGCTTTTCGTACCCCAGCGTATCGAGTCGGTATATACCGCCTAATGTGGCAATCCATACAGCCTATGTTGCTTTTCGTACCCCAGCGTATCGAGTCGGTATACACCGGCTAATGTGTCAATCCATACAGCCTATGTGGCTTTTCGTACCTCAGCGTATCGAGTCGGTATACACCGCCTAATGTGTCAATCCATACAGCCTATGTGGCTTTTCGTACCTCCGCGTATCGAGTCGGTATATACCGCCTAATGTGGCAATCCATACAGCCTATGTGGCTTTTCGTACCTCCGCGTATCGAGTCGGTATATACCGCCTAATGTGTCAATCCATACAGCCTATGAGGCTTTTCGTACCCCAGCATATCGAGTCGGTATACACAGCCTAATGTGTCAATCCATACAGCCTATGTTGCTTTTCGTACCTCAGCGTATCGAGTCGGTATACACGGCCTAATGTGTCAATCCATACAGCCTATGTGGCTTTTCATACCCTAGCGTATCGAGTCAGTATACACGGCCTAATGTGTCAATCCATACAGCCTATGTGGCTTTTCGTACCCCAGCGTATCGAGTCAGTATACACGGCCTAATGTGTCAATCCATACAGCCTATGTTGCTTTTCGTACCTCAGCGTATCGAGTCGGTATACACAGCCTAATGTGTCAATCCATACAGCCTATGTGGCTTTTCGTACCTCAGCGTATCGAGTCGGTATACACGGCCTAATGTGTCAATCCATACAGCCTATGTGGCTTTTCGTACCCCAGCGTATCGAGTCAGTATACACGGCCTAATGTGTCAATCCATACAGCCTATGTTGCTTTTCGTACCCCAGCGTATCGAGTCGGTATACACTGCCTAATGTGTCAATCCATACAGCCTATGTGGCTTTTCGTACCTCAGCGTATCGAGTCGGTATACACGGCCTAATGTGTCAATCCATACAGCCTATGTTGCTTTTCGTACCCCAGCGTATCGAGTCGGTATACACGGCCTAATGTGTCAATCCATACAGCCTATGTGGCTTTTCGTACCTCCGCGTATCGAGTCGGTATATACCGCCTAATGTGGCAATCCATACAGCCTATGTGGCTTTTCGTACCCCAGCGTATCGAGTCGGTATACACAGCCTAATGTGTCAATCCATACAGCCCATGTGGCTTTTCGTACCCCAGAGTATCGAGTCAGTATACACTGCCGAATGTGTCAATCCATACAGCCTATGTGGCTTTTCGTACCCCAGCGTATCGAGTCGGTATACACGGCCTAATGTGTCAATCCATACAGCCTATGTGGCTTTTCGTACCTCCGCGTATCGAGTCGGTATATACCGCCTAATGTGGCAATCCATACAGCCTATGTGGCTTTTCGTACCTCCGCGTATCGAGTCGGTATATACCGCCTAATGTGGCAATCCATACAGCCTATGAGGCTTTTCGTACCCCAGCGTATCGAGTCAGTATACACGGCCTAATGTGTCAATCCAAACAGCCTATGTGGCTTTTCGTACCCCAGCGTATCGAGTCGGTATACACGGCCTAATGTGGCAATCCATACAGCCTATGTGGCTTTTCGTACCCCAGCGTATCGAGTCGGTATACACGGCCTAATGTGTCAATCCATACAGTCTATGTGGCTTATCGTACCTCAGCGTATCGAGTCAGTATACACGGCCTAATATGTCAATCCATACAGCCTATGTGGCTTTTCGTACCCCAGCGTATCGAGTCAGTATACACGGCCTAATATGTCAATCCATACAGCCTATGTGGCTTTTCGTACCCCAGCGTATCGAGTCGGTATACACGGCCTAATGTGTCAATCCATACAGTCTATGGGGCTTTTCGTACCCCAACGTATCGAGTCGGTATATACCGCCTAATGTGTCAATCCATACAGCCTATGTGGCTTTTCGTACCTCAGCGTATCGAGTCGGTATACACCGGCTAATGTGTCAATCCATACAGCCTATGTGGCTTTTCGTACCCTAGCGTATCGAGTCAGTATACACAGCCTAATGTGTCAATCCATACAGTCTATGGGGCTTTTCGTACCCCAGCGTATTGAGTCGGTATACACGGCCTAATGTGTCAATCCATACAGCCTATGTGGCTTTTCGTACCTCAGCGTATCGAGTCGGTATACACCGGCTAATGTGTCAATCCATACAGCCTATGTGGCTTTTCGTACCCTAGCGTATCGAGTCAGTATACACGGCCTAATGTGTCAATCCATACAGCCTATGTGGCTTTTCGTACCCCAGCGTATCGAGTCAGTATACACGGCCTAATGTGTCAATCCATACAGCCTATGTGGCTTTTCGTACCCCAGCGTATCGAGTCAGTATACACGGCCTAATGTGTCAATCCATACAGCCTATGTGGCTTTTCGTACCTCAGCGTATCGAGTCGGTATACACCGGCTAATGTGTCAATCCATACAGCCTATGTGGCTTTTCGTACCCTAGCGTATCGAGTCAGTATACACGGCCTAATGTGTCAATCCATACAGCCTATGTGGCTTTTCGTACCCCAGCGTATCGAGTCAGTATACACGGCCTAATGTGTCAATCCATACAGCCTATGTGGCTTTTCGTACCCTAGCGTATCGAGTCAGTATACACGGCCTAATGTGTCAATCCATACAGCCTATGTGGCTTTTCGTACCCTAGCGTATCGAGTCAGTATACACGGCCTAATGTGTCAATCCATACAGCCTATGTGGCTTTTCGTACCCTAGCGTATCGAGTCGGTATACACGGCCTAATGTGTCAATCCATACAGCCTATGTGGCTTTTCGTACCCTAGCGTATCGAGTCAGTATACACGGCCTAATGTGTCAATCCATACAGCCTATGTGGCTTTTCGTACCCTAGCGTATCGAGTCAGTATACACGGCCTAATGTGTCAATCCATACAGCCTATGTGGCTTTTCGTACCCTAGCGTATCGAGTCAGTATACACGGCCTAATGTGTCAATCCATACAGCCTATGTGGCTTTTCGTACCTCAGCGTATCGAGTCAGTATACACGGCCTAATGTGTCAATCCATACAGCCTATGTGGCTTTTCGTACCCCAGCGTATCGAGTCGGTATACACGGCCTAATGTGTCAATCCATACAGCCTATGTGGCTTTTCGTACCCCAGCGTATTGACTCGGTATACACGGCCTAATGTGTCAATCCATACAGCCTATGTGGCTTTTCGTACCCCAGCGTATCGAGTCGGTATACATGGCCTAATGTGTCAATCCATACAGTCTATGTGGCTTTTCGTACCCCAGCGTATCGAGTCGGTATACACGGCCTAATGTGTCAATCCATACAGCCTATGTGGCTTTTCGTACCCTAGCGTATCGAGTCAGTATACACGGCCTAATGTGTCAATCCATACAGCCTATGTGGCTTTTCGTACCCTAGCGTATCGAGTCAGTATACACGGCCTAATGTGTCAATCCATACAGCCTATGTGGCTTTTCGTACCTCAGCGTATCGAGTCAGTATACACGGCCTAATGTGTCAATCCATACAGCCTATGTGGCTTTTCGTACCCCAGCGTATTGACTCGGTATACACGGCCTAATGTGTCAATCCATACAGCCTATGTGGCTTTTCGTACCCCAGCGTATCGAGTCGGTATACATGGCCTAATGTGTCAATCCATACAGTCTATGTGGCTTTTCGTACCCCAGCGTATCGAGTCGGTATACACGGCCTAATGTGTCAATCCATACAGCCTATGTGGCTTTTCGTACCCCAGCGTATCGAGTCAGTATACACGGCCTAATGTGTCAATCCATACAGCCTATGTGGCTTTTCGTACCTCAGCGTATCGATTCGGTATACACGGCCTAATGTGTCAATCCATACAGCCTATGTGGCTTTTCGTACCTCAGCGTATCGATTCGGTATACACGGCCTAATGTGTCAATCCATACAGTCTATGGGGCTTTTCGTACCCTAGCGTATCGAGTCGGTATACACGGCCTAATGTGTCAATCCATACAGCCTATGTGGCTTTTCGTACCCCAGAGTATCGAGTCGGTATACACAGTCTAATGTGTCAATCCATACAGCCTATGTGGCTTTTCGTACCCCAGCGTATCGAGTCGGTATACACGGCCTAATGTGTCAATCCATACAGCCTATGTGGCTTTTCGTACCCCAGCGTATCGAGTCAGTATACACGGCCTAATGTGTCAATCCATACAGCCTATGTGGCTTTTCGTACCTCAGCGTATCGAGTCGGTATACACGGCCTAATGTGTCAATCCATACAGCCTATGTGGCTTTTCGTACCCTAGCGTATCGAGTCAGTATACACGGCCTAATGTGTCAATCCATACAGCCTATGTGGCTTTTCGTACCTCAGCGTATCGAGTCGGTATACACGGCCTAATGTGTCAATCCATACAGCCTATGTGGCTTTTCGTACCTTCTTAACCCTACGTCATTCTTAAGGTATACCTTAAGCTGTATCTTAATGTAAATACGTGTTTCCCGAAACGATCTTAGTCAAGAATACCTTCTGTAAGTCATTTGATCGTAAGGTTGGTCTGGAGCACTCTTAGCTATACCTTATCACTGCTGACAGTGATGTTTGTTAGCTTGTTAATGATATTATCCAAAGCTACATCCGCTGGCAAACCATTATGGAGTTTAAAGGGAATGATTGTGGAGTTTGGTCAAACTATGGCAGCGATTCAGTGAATGCTAAATCAAAGATGGCGCCATCCATGGAGCCATTTCTATGTGCACTATTTCATCCGTGTTAATTTTAGTGCCCTGGCTACCATGTCAGAAGCTGCCATTCAAAATACATTTCACTTGCCATGGCAGCAAATTCAGCAGCTTTAGATCTTGTTGGTCCGACTTTGTCAAGACAAACTCGATGGAGCTCAGCCCTGAAATTCAGCTGCTGCCGCTCTTCTCTTTCTGTCTCTTTTCTCCGCTATAGTAGCTGTTGATTATATGTTGTTTCGCTTTTATTGAGCAGGTCATCCAATAACTGAAATGAGTGATTTACACCAATAATGTGACGCGGGCAATCAACCCTGCTTAAGGAGTGTGTGGTGGGTTGAGGCATGATACGTTTGGGAGGTTGTGGGTTCGCACAATCATTTCAAAATTACATAAAATATCCACGGTGAAAGTACTGATAATATTCGATACAATGGCACAATTGTAAATGTCTTATTGCTTATCACAGTCCTGAACATTAATGAATGGACTTTCCTCTGGTTTCTGCCGAGGACTAAAAGTTGATCTTCTTGTGTGGACTTACTGTAATTACAGCCATCAGCTGACTGCACTGCTGTATTAGGTGTAGCTTCTGCCTCGGTTTTTGAGGTCTCTGTTTCTGTCTCAGTGTTAGGATCACTGGTGTTCACTGTAGAACAATCCCTATATTCTTCAGGACAATCCATGTGTGTTATCCCATTCTGTGCCAGATTGCAGGAGGTCTGAGTGCTGGTTTTGTTAGCCTCAGGACTGAGAGCTTCAGCTGATGTATTGTCTTGATTTGGTTTACGATCATCCATTTCTCGCTGATCCTTTGCTTCAGGTGTGTGTTGTTCTGGAGCTGAAAAACATAAGCAAGAAAAAATAAGAACAGCATTTCTAACAAAGGTTACCAACACATAGATAGATGCCTCTATTTCAATCTATTGTTCATGTTCATATTTGAAATCTTTTTAAAACAAATGAAATAGTACTAGTTAATTTTTGAAAACACAGATTTTTTAAAATGTTGCTTGGATTTTTTTATATATAAATGAAATCTAGAACAACTAAAGTAATGGAACAGGTTTAATAACCAATGCACTTTAGTTTTAAGCAAAACTGTTGAGCATCAGATGTTAGCTTTATACAGCAGTCTTAAAGGAAGATAAATATAAGGTATGATTTTATTAAAACAAAGATTTGAAACATATTTAAACATTTATGATTATGCTTTGAAATAATGTTTTCGTACCCCATCGAGTATCGAGTCGGTATACACGGCCTAATGTGTCAATCCATACAGCCTATGTGGCTTTTCGTACCCTAGCGTATCTAGTCAGTATACACGGCCTAATGTGTCAATCCATACAGCCTATGTGGCTTTTCGTACCCCAGCGTATCGAAACAGTATACACGGCCTAATATGTCAATCCATACAGCCTATGTGGCTTTTCGTACCCCAGCGTATCGAGTCGGTATACACGGCTTAATATGTCAATCCATACAGCCTATGTGGCTTTTCGTACCCCAGCGTATCGAGTCAGTGTACACGGCCTAATATGCTCATAGCTCATTTACGTGCTATCAGGTTGTGGGCCCCCAATAGGCCTCCCTGAGGGGGTTCCGGTTCCAGTCACTGTGACAAGCCAGCTGGACCGTTACAGGTTTTACTACCAGGTGGTAGGCCTCGCCAGGCCTCCCTGGAGGCGAGCCCCGGAGTCGGGACGCTCGGACAGCTAGCATGGTCTGCTATCAGGTGGCAGGCTTCCCCAAGCCTCCCTGTCAGAGCGAGTCCCATCTTCCAGCTACCTCGAGGGCCAGCTCGACTGCTATTGGGTAGTAGGCCTCATTAGGCCTCCCTGAGGGCAAGCGCCGCTGTTTGGACGCGTGAGCAGTCAGCACAGGTTACCAGGTGGAGGCCCCTTCCGGCCTCCCTGGGGAACGAGTTCCCTAGGCGGGAACACACAACTGGCCTTACGCTGACAGCTAGTGGTCACCTGCTATCAGGCTCCGGTTTCTAGCCGGTAGCAAGACCTTAAGGCGGTGTTCATACCCTAGCATGACGAGTCGATGCTGCTGCTATGCGGTCCCTGCAGGAAGGGACTTTCATAGATCGCCTACAGCATGGCTACCTATCGGGCAGCCCCTTTAAGCTCCCCTCTCTTGGAGGGTCGTCTGTGAGCCTAAGCTGCCTGGGCCTGATCGGGTGGTCGTAGGCCCCTAGTGTGGCCTCCCAATTAGATCAGCTTGTAGGCCAGTCTGGCCTCCTGAGTGTTTCTATTTGATAATAGCTCAGTAGATCCTAGGATCGAGCAGGTTTACTCCCCTCGCTGGCAAGGGTTGAAAGCGCTATGCTGAGTATTGCTCTCCCAATGCCCGTCTCGGAGATCCGGTCTGAGGAGGACACTGCCAGTTTGCAGTACCTTGGGTTGGATGCCTCTCAAGGAGGCGAGTGTCCAGAGGCTCTGTTCTCGAACAGACAAGGATGGCCCGGCCGAAGTGCCCTTCAGAAAGGCACCAAGTTGGGCATCCCTGGTGGCGTTAGTGGCTGGCTGGGGCGCCTTAGGGCCCCCTAGCCACATTCCCTTAAAGGAGCCCCTTCTGTTGAATTGGTGGATCCAGGCCTTTGAGCAGCCTGATTAGGACCTCGTGCAGGCGCACTAAGGTTCCTCACAAGGCTTATAGCTTGGGCTATGACCGTAGGGAATGCTGTCATTGACAGCCTTGTGTGACCAGAGGGGGAGTGGTTCAGGCTTTTTGAATTTGCTTGTCCTGACAGTTGTCACTGCCAGTAGGCATGCACTCCCCTCAGCATGGCGGCGTGGGTATATCGTCCCCCGTAGCGTCAGCTGACGCAGCGCGAGTTCCCTTTCGAAAGGGAAGGGACCTTGATGACGTCATAGGCTGTCGCCGGTCAATAGGATTGCCGTGATTCGATAGTAGTTCAGACACCTGTCACGCTGGAGGCGTTTCCCCGTAGCGTCAGCTGACGCAGTGTCTCATTCCCTGTTCTCAGGGAACCCAGGTTACATACGTAACCGAGACGTTTTCCTACGTGACTGTTGCAATGACATCCAGTGAGCGTATGGCGTAATCAAGCGGGATAATTGTGCGGGCGACACTTCACCTCAGTGAGCGTTTTGATGGGGGAGGAGGATGTCAGTTTCCAGGAAAAGAAAAGTTGACCAAGAAAAAAGTTGACCATCTCTGAGTTTTCAAAGATGAAGGGACAGAGAGTTATGTGTTGGTTTCACCCCAATCCAGCACAAAGCCGTTCTGTTTGATTTGTCACGAGACAGTTGGAGTTGTGAAGAGTGGAAATGTCAAACGCCACTATGAAACAAAACATAGACATTTTGAACAGCAAAAATGCTGGCAATTTAATTATTTGCCACTTTTGCACTTGTTATTAATGGAAAAGGCACTTTATTTTTTCAAAAAAAATTAAAATTGTCTTGATTTGTTATGCATGTTTATTAAAAACAAGTTTGGTAATAATGAATTGTTCTGGACCTTTGAATGTGCACTTTGAGAACCCCTGGTTTAGAAGATACTGTTCTAGGCTGCATTTCCCAAAACCTTCGTAACCCTACGTCATTCTTAAGGTATACCTTAAGCTGTATCTGTCACGTTTAACACAAAGGAAAACTGGTGCGAGGACTCAAGTGCAGGAGAATAGAAACACAACACAACACAACACAACACAACACAACACAACACAACACAACACAACACAACACAACACAACACAACACAACACAACACAACACAACACAACACAACACAACACAACACAACACAACACAACACAACACAACACAACACAACACAACACACCAGGGAATCACAGGGAACGGAGGACGTAGACATTACAACGTAACCACAAAGACTATGACCACATGGGAACTATATAAAGGGGAAGAAATCAGGAGGGAACAGGTGGAAGAAATCAAACACTAATCAGATAACAAGGGGGAGGGATCAGACAAAGACACAAGCACAGCCCAAAACAACAACACACCACATGTGCTTCACAAGACAGGACAGACATCTGACAGTATCTTAATGTAAATACGTGTTTCCCGAAACATTCTTAGTCAAGAATACCTTCTGTAAGTCATTTGATCGTAAGGTTGGTCTGGAGCACTCTTAGCTATACCTTATCACTGCTGACAGTGATGTTTGTTAGCTTGTTAATGATATTATCCAAAGCTACATCCGCTGGCAAACCATTATGGAGTTTAAAGGGAATGATTGTGGAGTTTGGTCAAACTATGGCAGCGATTCAGTGAATGCTAAATCAAAGATGGCGCCATCCATGGAGCCATTTCTATGTGCACTATGTGCATAATGTGCATATATGTGTATAAATCAACATCTCAGGAAATTGTTATGGGGGTTTCTAATCAAAATATGACTTTATTGATTTCATAAATGTCCACTGTAGAGACGCCAGGACTTAAATCATGATTATCAGGCATTCTGGAGACACAACAAGTGGACAGGGGAAGAAATGACATATCAATATTCCTATGAAATATTAGATATTATAAAAATGTTATTCCTTCCATTATTACACTTCTTTTTTCATTACATGTTGCTGCAAGAACACATTAATATGCAAATTAGATGGAGTTTATAGATCATTGTATTGAATGGGAAAATCCAAGTATGGCCATCTTACCCACATATTACATAAAGTAAAATGGTATATCAATGCATTCCGTTATATCTTTCATAACACAGTTCAGAATCATCTTTGAACAAAGTTTGTTTAAAAAATCCTGAAACCTTAAAATTGATTGGTGAATGAAAAATAAATGCCATTGTTTTTGCCTATACATGCAATTTTTATGTCATTTTATTTTTTAAACAACTGGTGTCACTACAGAGGACATATCATAACATATGAATAAAATATCATTTTTCAAAAAAAAAATTTGTTTCCCCATTTGCTCTTAACAATGTAATAAAATGAAAAAATACTATATTCAAAAAACGTATTTCTGGTCCCAGGAGGATATGATGATATGATGAATATAACTGTCATACTGCCAGTGCAGTGAGTTGATGCATGATCCGTTTGGGCATGAGAGGATGCGGGTTCACACAATCATTTCAAAATTATATCAGATATCCATTGCAATTTGGATTATATTTATAAGATCTCACGAGTCCTGATGAATGCAATTTCATCTATTTCTGAAGCGCTTCTATTATAAAGATCATCCTTTTCTCACATAACACAGTTAAACAGCTCCTGATAGAGTCAATAATCGATTCTTGAGCAATTGATAAACCACTTCAGCCGCGCCGCCACACACACGACACAGTAAGTTTTGCATCTGTTGCCCTCTCTGTTTGAAACCTGCAAATGCAGTTATTTTATTATGTATACAGACGTGACATAATGACGCAAAGAAATGCTTGAATTTCCTGTGGAAATCCACCAGTACTCTAATTATAACACATTATTACAAGCTTACCGTTGTGGATGGGGCTAAGGTAAGGAGATAGTTGATGAATACTTGCTCAAATTGATTTTGGATCATTTTTAACCAAAACAAGTTTCAGGCTGCAGCTTTAAGCAACCTCCTAAGATATAGAGTTTGGGGAACACCCCTAGAAATGGGATACCTTTAGTTAAGTTATACCTTTAGAGTCTTCGTAGCGCACTAAGAGTAAGTATTGGGCTGAATTTCCCAATAACTTTATGTTTATGGGCCATTGTGTCTATATCTTGTGTGCACAACGTCCAAACATCTCAAAACTTTGTACATATGGAGAACAAGTCAGTTTCATGAATTTATGATGCTCGGGAGGGTAATGGCAAATTCTAAACTTTCCGCCATTTCAACAGAGGAAGGATGTGATATTAATGTTGTCCACTAAAGGAAGCCACAGGATACCAGTTTCCATCCTTTTGAATGGACTTAAATGCATTGATGCAATTCATTTGTAAAATTAGTGTACATATAAATCTGTGGAATGCTTATGGATCATTAAATGTTTAACTTTTTAAACGGCAATACAATATATCAAGTTCCATACATGATTAAATCTAATGCTGTCCATTTAAAATTAGGAGAAAATGTAACATTCTTTTTCATGATAATATATTATAACATTTCTATAAAGACATTTATGGTTGAGGTATGAACAATAAACACTTGTTAAACTGCAAGCATGAGGTTGGGAGTAAACCCTTCAAACTTCCAGTGAAGATTCAGGATGGACGTTGCTATAGAAACCTAACCACATCAAAGGATGCATTTTATTTGGATCGCTAGGGATTCACATCACTGATGATGGCAGCTTGTGGCTATATTGTTTGCTTATAATTTGTTTATTATTTTCTCTGCAGAGATACAATTAACAACAAACTAATATCAAGTATTTTACCCACACATCATGTATCCCTAGTAAAAATGACTTGACACGTTCAGATTGAGCCAGACAAAATGACAAACAAAGTTCGGTAACACTTTACTGGAAGGGCTGAGCATAAGACTGACATGCCACACATCATGAATATGAAGAAGTTTGTATGCATGTTCATGACAACTGTCATTAAGTGTCATTCGCTCAACTGTGTCATTTTTAATGCAAAGATGTCTTTGTCATGACAACTTGACATTACCAAGAAAACATAATACGTCATAAACATGACCTCGCAGACATATTATCAAACTTAAGAAACTGGTTGGGTTAGCATTACATTAAACTGTCATGTGGTTGGTTTTGACATTGGCTGTCATGAGGCCATTATAATGTCATGATTTTTTCAGTGGTACAAGTTGAATTTGTCATTAAAATGTCATGAAGTGTTAATTCTGTCAAATTATTTATAACTGTCATGAATATTTTTCAGTTCATAATGTTGTTTTTTTAAGTTTCCTCCACCAGCTCCAGCAGAAGGTCAGATAATAGACCATTTCAAATGTCTTAAAAATATGAATAGGTGTTTGAGAAATAAAATCAATCATCCAATAATAATAATAATAATAGTTAAAATGGATAAAATTATATTGTATTGCATTTGGAGACTGATTCACCCAAAGTTACATGAAAAAAGTACAATGGTGGGTTAAGCCATGCAGCGTTTGGTCCATATCACTGCAAAAACAGTTCATTACAGCATCCACACATTAATATTTTCCTCAAATGCTTTTTTACACTTAACCAGTGCCACGCTATCATTCTGAGCTGAGTTTCCAATGACGATTTCCTCTATGACGCCATACAAAAAGCAAGAAAAATATTCATGACACTGTTATAAAATTAGGGATGCACCGATATGAACATTTTGGCCGATACCGATAACCGATAATTCTTTATATTTGAAAGCCGATAACCGATATATTGGCCGATAAATCTAAATACAAATTTTAATAAACTCTGAGAGCCTGATTACAAAAACAAAAGGCTCACCATTAAAAGCCATGTCCCAAACACTTCAACATAAATCAAACCTATACACTACAGTCGCCTATAGAACCAGTGTAAGATTCCTTACCGCTTCAACATGGACTGTTAATAAACACAAACATTTCATTACTAAAATTAGCAAAGGTTATTGTTTCTGTTTGTTCGTGTTAGTGTTTGTGCATTAACGAATGAGACCTTATTTGTAAAATGTTACCAAAAATTATATTGCCTAAAAAATAAAAATAATGCAAACAAGTTATTGGACAGCATTGCTTAGGCTGCATAATAAAGAATCAGAAGTGCATGAAATAACCTCCGCACAGACAATAAGGAAATGGTTTTAATCAAACCGTATTGTTGATGGAAATGATACGAGAACAATAAAAGTGCCAGTTATAAAAAATAACGCTTCTGTGTTTTAAAAAAATATATGTTTAATATTACAGTAATAGTAAACATCTTTAATATTAGTCTAGTCTATTAAATAATGTTGCTGTTTGAGAGCGCGCTGAAGCTGGAGATGATCACCGGTACAGTGAAGCACTGCGGGTTATTGACTTAACCAAACGCATCCTTTATGACATTAATCAGATGTTTATACTACAAAAACCTAATATTACGACTTACTTATGCTTAAAATGACATGAATGCACAAGCGATGTTTCATAACAGGAATATTCTCATCAGTGTTATGTACAGGACAGTCCCAGTAGTTATTAATGCTGTGCATTTCTGTTTGAAATGCGCGCTGAAGCTAAAGACCGGGACAATGCTTTACTGCATCGTTAATTAACTCAACCAAACGTATCCTATATGAGATTACATACACAGAATAATAATAAATATAATATTACAACTTACAATGGCACAGAAGGCTGTGAATGCACAAGTGGACTTGACTGTGCTCGTCATGAAGTGTAACTCCGCTCTTCCCTCAACAAACGCCCTGAGACACAACACTCTTACAGCCGTATTCTATTCTCATTCTCATTTTATGTAGATTATATTAGACTTGCGCTGCATATGTTGCACATAACTGTATTTTCCTTTTCGAAGTGATTCCAATCATATTTAGAGCAACTCAAACCCATTGTAACGATCACCAGCTGGAGTGCCCTTGAGAGCCACCAGAGGGCACTCCACACATAAGACTATATTCACTCACTAACTACATTTCCCATAACTCACTGCCCGGACTCATCATCACTTATCACTGATCACATTCACCTGTACCTCATTTACTGATTGCATTTCACCTGTGTCTCACCATCCTGTTATTCCCTGTCTATTTATACCTTGGTCATTCATTCACTCACCGCTAAGTCTTGTTTAATGTTACACTGCAATTCTGAGCACTCTCCTGATTTTCTTGTTTCTTGTTTTTTGATACCTTGCCCTGTTCCCTGGATTACTCTCTTGCCTCTGGTCCCTGCCTGTTTTGTAGTGATGGCCAAATGAGGCTTTCTGAACCACTGAGGCTTTCCAGCCCATTGGTTCACCAAAAGGTTCATTTAGCCGAAGCCTCATGAAACAGTGTGCTCCCTAGTGACACCTGCTGTGCAAAGCAATGTATCGTACACAAATCTATTCATCCTGAGCAACCAAATTGTCATAGTGTGGGCACACCCTTTTTCTATTGCCTGTGTATTAAATAAAGTATTTTACTCTGCTTGTATTAACCTATGCACACACAACTCACACAAACACACAACTTTGTGTTCAACTATTCAGTAGTTCTCTGGGTTAGTGATGACAGTGGCCCAAATGATTGTAAAGAAATTATTGTGTGTGCAGTGCTGATTGGGAGTGCAATAGTGCATGGAACTGGGAGGCTATACATATAATAATATATATATATATATATTTCTATCTGTATAAAGATTATAAATGATATTCGCCTCAATACAGATACAGGCAAAACATCGATTCTGGTACTACTGGACCTCAGTGCCGCATTCGACACTGTTGACCACAACATACTTCTTGACAGGCTAGAAAATTGGGTTGGGCTTTCTGGAATGGTCCTCAAATGGTTCAGGTCATACTTAGAAGGGAGAGGTTATTATGTGAGTATAGGTGACCATAAGTCTGAGTGGACATCCATGACATGCGGAGTCCCACAAGGGTCAATTCTTGCACCACTCCTATTCAACCTGTACATGCTGCCACTGAGCCAAATAATGAAAAATAACAAAATGGCTGACCACAGCTATGCTGACCACACCCAGATCTACTTAGCCCTATCACCTAATGACTACAGCCCCATTGACTCTCTATGTAAATGCATTGATGAAGTTAACAGTTGGATGTGCCAAAACTTTCTTCAGTTAAACAAAGACAAAACTGAAATCACTACATTTGGAAACAAAGATGAAATTCTCAAGGTGAACGCATATCTTGAGGCTAAAGGTCTAAAATCAAAAAATCAAGTCAGGAATCTTGGTGTGATTTTGGAGTCAGACCTGAGTTTCAGTAGTCATGTCAAAGCAATAACTAAATCAGCTTACTATCATCTGAAAAATATTACAAGAATTAGATGCTTTATTTCCAGGCAAGACTTCGAGAAACTCGTTCATGCTTTTATCACCAGTAGGGTGGATTATTGTAATGGTCTTCTCACTGGCCTTCCCAAAAAGACCATTAGACAGCTGCAGCTCATACAGAACGCTGCTGCCAGGATCCTGAGCAGAACCAGAAAATATGACCATATCACACCAGTCCTCAGATCTTTACACTGGCTTCCAGTTACATTTAGGATCGATTTTAAAGTGCTATTACTTGTATATAAATCACTCAATGACCTAGGACCTCAATACATTGCAGATATGCTGATTAAATACAAACCCAACAGATCACTCAGATCATCAGGATCAAGTCAATTAGAAATACCAAGGGTTCACTCAAAGCAAGGAGAGTCTGCTTTTAGCTATTATGCCAGCCGTAGCTGAACCAGCTTCCTGAACAGATCAGATGTGCTCCAACAGTAGCCACTTTCAAATCCAGACTCAAAACACATCTATGCACATCTGTCCAGACTCAAAACACATCTGTGCACATCTGTCCAGACTCAAAACACATCTGTGCACATCTGTCCAGACTCAAAACACATCTGTGCACATCTGTCCAGACTCAAAACACATCTGTGCACATCTGTCCAGACTCAAAACACATCTGTTCAGCTGTGCATTTACTGAATGAGCTGTGCCACTGTACGTCCGACTGATTGCACCTTATCTTATGCATTTACTCAATGAGCTCTGTGCTTTGTCCGAACTGCTTGCACTTTTATTATGTTTCATTTTAACCCTGTTTTATTTTTAGTTTTTAATTATACTTTTATTTTTCATTATTTTTTATTTTGTTAAGGCTGTCTGGGTGGAAGAGGTTGAGAGACGGGGGAGCGATAAATCGAAATCCCTCCGCGCGAGGACGATCCGTTTAGATCTGCTCTGACGGATAGATCTGTATAGCCTTGGTGGTAAGAGGAAGGACCGTGAAGATCCGCTCTGACGGTCGAACAAAGTAGAGATAGCCCTGGTGTTCCTGTCCATTTGTCTGTAAGGGTAATGTTTAAATGCACAGTTACCTGACAAATATTTTTTGAGTACTCCCTCCGGTGCGAGGAAGACCCGTTTAGATCTGCTCTGACGGGTAAAACATCTATAGAGAACGCCCTCAAGTTAGGCCAAGAAGATTTGTCTGTAAGGGTGCTGTCTAAACGCACAGTTACCTGACAAATATTTTTAAAGTAAACCTGACTCTCCATTTTCTTCCACCCCAGATAGGGGATTTCATCTTTATTTTTATTTCCTTTTAATTTCCTTTTAATTCCTATTATAACTATTATACTATATATTTTTTTATTTTATTCACTTATAACTATTTTAACTTCATTTCTGTGTAAAGCACTTTGAATTGCCACTGTGTATGAAATGTGCTATACAAATAAACTTGCCTTGCCTTGCCTTGTATTGTCTTTATTGTTTGATGAAACTTTTATCTTTTGTGTGAACTTTGTAAGGTGTCCTTGAGTGTCATGAAAGGCGCCTATAAATAAAATGAATAATAATAATAATATTAATAATATATATATATATATATATATATATATATATATATATATATATATATATATATATATATATATATATATATATATATATATATATATATACGTATTATAGGTATTACAACTAGATATAGGCTAATTTACTCTAATAATCTACTGGACTAATTTACTCTAATAATCTACTAAACTAAGTATAATGTAATATAATATATAATACAAGCTATGATATATAATGATAACTATGCTACTACAAACACGCTACTACTCGCTACTACGTACAACCAACACCTCAACACCAATGCAAACGCCTACTGCAAACCCCACAAGAGACGCGAGGTTTCGAACCACTTTTATCCGGAAGAGATACTCAGAATGAAGCAATGACGTATTCAACAGAAACCGAGGCCTCGTTTGTCATCGTCACGTGATTTTCACGGAAACGATTCAAGCCTCGAATCGGGGCTTCATCTGGAACGCCCCTTTTTGCTCGACACAAGCTCCGGAGCCTCGCTTCAGATGTCCCATCACTACTGTTTTGTTTGTTTGTTTCTTTGTTTGGACTGCCTGTCTGTGTATGACCCTTGCCTGTACCTTGGATTACGCCTCTGGATTGCCCTCAAATAAAGCTGCTATTGGATCCACCTTCGAGTCTCGGAGCAGTTTGAAACAGAAGACTTTGCCACACCCCGATCCAGCAGCTATGACTTCCAGAGATCCAGCAGAACAGATCTCGCCTGATCTTCCCAGCATGAGCCGGGAGTTCGCTGGACAGGTCGCGGGTTTGGCCCTGGATAGCCGCGATCTGTTCCAGTACACCTGGGGGTTTGTTCCTCTCGCTGCCTCTTGCTCTCTGGGGGACGAGGCAATTAAGTTTTGTTACCGGAGGGGGGCTAAGGAGGTCAACCCGAGGGAGCTTCCCGATCTTTCCGGTCTGGATTGGAGAGAGGCACTCTCCAGATGTCTGGAGAGCTTCCTTCCGTGGCACGCCATGTCACCGCCTGCACTTCACGCCAGTCCAGCTGAGCCTGCACTTCACGCCAGTCCAGCCAAGCCCACACTTCACACCAAATCTGCCGAAGCCAAGGCAGTATGCGTCATGCCCCTGAGACTGAGAGCCCCTGAGACTGAGAGCGTCACGTCTGCCGATCCAGAGACAGAGTGTCACGTCACGTCTGCCGATCCAGAGACAGAGCTTCACGTCACGTCTGCCGATCCAGAGACTGAGCTTCACGTCACGTCTGCCGATCCAGAGACTGAGCTTCACGTCACGTCTGCCGATCCAGAGACTGAGCTTCACGTCACGTCTGCCGATCCAGAGACTGAGCTTCACGTCACTTCTGCCGATCCAGAGACTGAGCTTCACGTCACTTCTGCCGATCCAGAGACTGAGCTTCACGTCACTTCTGCCGATCCAGAGACTGAGCTTCACGTCACTTCTGCCGATCCAGAGACTGAGCTTCACGTCACTTCTGCCGATCCAGAGACTGAGCTTCACGTCACCTCTGCCGATCCAGAGACTGAGCTTCACGTCACGTCTGCCCGTCAAGAGTCTCGTCCCGCCGAGCCTGAATCTGTTCCTCTTCCTCTTCCCGTGTCTGTGTCTTCGGACAAGATGGCCGACTCCACGCCTGTGTCTTTGTACAAGATGGTCTCCGCCGAACCAGTGTCCCAGGACAAGATGGTCTTTGCCGAACCAGTGTCCCAGGACAAGATGGTCTTTGCAGAGCCGGTGTCTGTTCCTCTTCCTGAGCCGGTGTCTGTTCCTGTTCCTGAGCCGGTGTCTGTTCCTGTTCCTGAGCCGGTGTCTGTTCCTCTTCCTGAGCCGGTGTCTGTTCCTCTTCCTGAGCCGGTGTCTGTTCCTCTTCCTGAGCCGGTGTCTGCTCCTGTTCCTGAGCCGGTGTCTGCTCCTCTTCCTGAGCCGGTGTCTGCTCCTGTTCCTGAGCCGGTGTCTGTTCCTCTTCCTGAGCCGGTGTCTGTTCCTGTTCCTGAGCCGGTGTCTGTTCCTGTTCCTGAGCCGGTGTCTGTTCCTGTTCCTGAGCCGGTGTCTGTTCCTCTTCCTGAGCCGGTGTCTGCTCCTGTTCCTGAGCCGGTGTCTGCTCCTGTTCCTGAGCCGGTGTCTGTTCCTCTTCCTGAGCCGGTGTCTACTCCTGTTCCTGAGCCGGTGTCTGCTCCTGTTCCTGAGCCGGTGTCTGTTCCTCTTCCTGAGCCGGTGTCTGTTCCTCTTCCTGAGCCGGCGTCTGTTCCTGTTCCTGAGCGGGTGTCTGCTCCTGTTCCTGAGCCGGTGTCTGTTCCTGTTCCTGAGCCGGTGTCTGCTCCTGTTCCTGAGCCGGTGTCTGTTCCTCTTCCTGAGCCGGTGTCTGTTCCTCTTCCTGAGCCGGCGTCTGTTCCTGTTCCTGAGCCGGTGTCTGCTCCTGTTCCTGAGCCGGTGTCTGTTCCTCTTCCTGAGCCGGTGTCTGTTCCTCTTCCTGAGCCGGCGTCTGTTCCTGTTCCTGAGCCGGTGTCTGCTCCTGTTCCTGAGCCGGTGTCTGCTCGTGTTCCTGAGCCGGTGTCTGCTCCTGTTCCTGAGCCGGTGTCTGCTCCTGTTCCTGAGCCGGTGTCTGCTCCTGTTCCTGAGCCGGTGTCTGCTCCTGTTCCTGACACGGTGTCTGTTCCTGAGCCGGTGTCTGTTCCTGTTCCTGAGCCGGTGTCTGTTCCTGTTCCTGAGCCGGTGTCTGTTCCTGTTCCTGAGCCGGTGTCTGTTCCTGTTCCTGAGCCGGTGTCTGTTCCTGTTCCTGAGCCGGTGTCTGTTCCTGTTCCTGAGCCGGTGTCTGTTCCTGTTCCTGAGCCGGTGTCTGTTCCTGTTCCTGAGCCGGTGTCTGGTCCTGTTTCTGAGCCGGTGTCTGTTCCTGTGCCATGGTCTCCTCCCTGGCCACCTGAAGGGTCGTCTCCTCCCTGGCCGCCTGAAGGGTCGTCTCCACCCTGGCCGCCTGCACAGCCTGATCCGCCCTGGTCGCCTGATCCGCCCTGGTCGCCTGCACAGCCTGATCCGCCCTGGCCGCCTGCACAGCCTGATCCGCCCTGGCCGCCTGCACAGCCTGATCCGCCCTGGCCGCCTGCACAGCCTGATCCGCCCTGGCCGCCTGCACAGCCTGATCCGCCCTGGCCGCCTGCACAGCCTGATCCGCCCTGGCCGCCTGCACAGCCTGATCCGCCCTGGCCGCCTGCACAGCCTGATCCGCCCTGGCCGCCTGCACAGCCTGATCCGCCCTGGTCGCCTGCACAGCCTGATCCGCCCTGGTCGCCTGCACAGCCTGATCCGCCATGGTCGCCTGCACAGCCTGATCCGCCCTGGCCGCCTGCACAGCCTGATCCGCCCTGGTCGCCTGCACAGCCTGATCCGCCCTGGTCGCCTGCACAGCCTGATCCGCCCTGGTCGCCTGCACAGCCTGATCCGCCGTGGCCTCCCAGCTTGCCGCAGTCTCCAGGTCGTTATCCGCTCCACGGGCCTGGCCCTCCATCCCGCCCCCAGGTCCGCCTCCGCTCCTCCTCCCTCCGTGACAGTTTTAGGAGCGTCTGGAATCCGCTCCTTAAAGGGGGGGCTATGTAACGATCACCAGCTGGAGTGCCCTTGAGAGCCACCAGAGGGCACTCCACACATAAGACTATATTCACTCACTAACTACATTTCCCATAACTCAATGCCCGGACTCATCATCACTTATCACTGATCACATTCACCTGTACCTCATTTACTGATTGCATTTCACCTGTGTCTCACCATCCTGTTATTCCCTGTCTATTTATACCTTGGTCATTCATTCACTCACCGCTAAGTCTTGTTTAATGTTACACTGCAATTCTGAGCACTCTCCTGATTTTCTTGTTTTTTGATACCTTGCCCTTTTGATAGGGACCCTCTGGTCCCTGCCTGTTTTGTTTCTTTGTTTGGACTGCCTGTCTGTGTATGACCCTTGCCTGTACCTTGGATTACGCTTCTGGATTGCCCTCAAATAAAGCTGCATTTGGATCTACCTTCGAGTCTCGGAGCAGTTCGTAACACCCATCATGGTGGACAGCGCGTCTGTCTCAGCTGAAGGAAATAATACATTATCTATCGGCTTGAATATATCGGTCAAATTTTCTTATTGGACCAAAAATAATAATTTATCGGCCAATAATGATATGTTGCCGATATATCGTGCATCCCTATATAAAATAATTTGACAGAGTATTGACACTTCGTGACATTTTAATGACAAATTCAACTTGTACCACTGAAAAAAGTGGTCATAAAAAAATCCATGACATTATAATGGCCTCATGACAGCCAACGTCAAAACCAACACTAACCCATAAAGCGAAGTCGTTTCTTAAGTTTGATCATTAATCTGCTACATCATGTTTATGACAGGTTATGATGTATTGGCTTGTGTCAAGTTGATGACACTCAATGAAAGTTGTCATAAACATGAATACAAATTCCTTAATTTTCATGACGTGTGTCATGTTCTGATTATGAAGGAGTCATGTCAGTCTATGCACACCCCTTCAAGTGTTACCAGTGTGGAGGGTAGGGACATATAATGTCCCAATAAACCAGCATCCATTTATGATTTGAATAAATATAATCAAATACACAATGAATGTGTTATTACCATACAATATACACACCCTTGTCAAACTCGCTCAAATCCTCATGCTTGCCCATTTCTCCTGCTTCTAACACATCAACTCTGAGGACAACATGTTCACTTGCTGCCTAATATATCCCACCCACTGACAGAGATCATCAGTGTTACTCACTTCACCGGTCATAATGGTCATAATATTATGCCTGATCAGTGTAGGGTAGACCGAGTACAGTTGGTACAGGGGTACATTTGAGACACCTCAAATAACTTGAGTGCTCAACAAGTCTGATCTGTGATATTTGCTTCGCACATGCGTATTAGCGCCTCTTCGATCGGGGGAAATGTGAAGTACGTGTGTTTCTCCTGTCCGAAGATATCGGTGAAAGTGTTTTTTCTAAGGGAAGTTTTTTATTTCCCCACCTCCCTTCCACATTGAATAGCTTCTCATCTTTACATGACTTTTAAAGTTAACTTACATTTTCGTAAACCTTAATCTGTGCTCTGAAAACTGGCGTATTGAATGACTGTGTGTCATGCAAGACCATCGTCAAATCTAGAGAAATGTGCAGGTGGTCAGGTGGGTACAGTTGAGACGCAGTTGAGACACAGTTGAGACGCAGTTGAGACGCAGTTGAGACACAGTTGAGACGAAGTTGAGACGCAGTTGAGACGCAGTTGAGACGCAGTTGAGACACAGTTGAGACGCAGTTGAGACGCAGTTGAGACGCAGTTGAGACACAGTTGAGACACAGTTGAGACACAGTTGAGACAGTTGAGACGAAGTTGAGACAGTTGAGACAGTTGAGACGCAGTTGAGACGCAGTTGAGACACAGTTGAGACAGTTGAGACACAGTTGAGACACAGTTGAGACGCAGTTGAGACAGTTGAGACACAGTTGAGACACAGTTGAGACAGTTGAGACGCAGTTGAGACACAGTTGAGACACAGTTGAGACGCAGTTGAGACGCAGTTGAGACACAGTTGAGACAGTTGAGACACAGTTGAGACACAGTTGAGACACAGTTGAGACGCAGTTGAGACGCAGTTGAGACAGTTGAGACACAGTTGAGACACAGTTGAGACGCAGTTGAGACAGTTGAGACACAGTTGAGACAGTTGAGACGCAGTTGAGACACAGTTGAGACGAAGTTGAGACAGTTGAGACGCAGTTGAGACGCAGTTGAGACGCAGTTGAGACACAGTTGAGACGCAGTTGAGACAGTTGAGACGCAGTTGAGACGAAGTTGAGGCAGTTGAGACGCAGTTGAGACACAGTTGAGACGCAGTTGAGACAGTTGAGACGCAGTTGAGACGAAGTTGAGGCAGTTGAGACGCAGTTGAGACACAGTTGAGACGCAGTTGAGACGCAGTTGAGACGCAGTTGAGACACAGTTGAGACAGTTGAGACGCAGTTGAGACGCAGTTGAGACAGTTGAGACGCAGTTGAGACAGTTGAGACGCAGTTGAGACGCAGTTGAGATGCAGTTGAGACGCAGTTGAGACAGTTGAGACACAGTTGAGACGCAGTTGATTAATATTGATAAATAAATAAAATGTAAATGAATAAATAATAATAAATAAATAATAAATGATTAATATGTTATTTTTGTGCATTTGATTGTTTGCAATTGTTCAATGTGTTTTACTGTCACTCAACCCAACTGTAGCCTAGCCTACTATTAAAATTATAAACTGAAATTAAATATTGTATCTCTGTGTACCATTACTGTTCAATGTTTTACTAATTAACTATTTTTAACTTAACAAATAATCAAATAAAATAAGGAATGGAAATAAAAACGGTTGAATTCTCATTTTAAAGGTATTTTACAAATTCAGTGAATTGTTTAGGCAGCTTTACAGCATTACGGATGGGTGTCTCAACTGGACTCAGTATTGTATCCGACATGGGTACAGTTGGAACGAAAAAGCTTCTTGTGTTTATAAGCTAATTGTGGTAAATATGACTTATTTATGGATGGTAATAATTATTCATATTTTAGTAGACAAGTAAAGGAAATGTCATATGAAAAATCACTTCTTTTCAGTCCTCAGTTTTGGTGTGGGAACTGAAAAAGCAAAAAGTGTACCAACTGTACTCGGCCTACCTACATTATAATATTCAATACACTGTGTTGTGTATCTATTTGCCCTACGTATAGATAGAACCCAACAGTGATTTATTATTACCATTTATAGTGCAAAGAAAATACTTTTGGTTTCTATTGTGTACGCCTCACAATAGCCACTGCCTAATAATGAAAGTATAAAAATAATGTGAGGAAAAATCAATACGGACGCTTTTCACATTTCCGGATTTCTAGAAGCAGAAGGCAAGCAGTTGGATAAACTTATACAGCGTTGAATGGGTGTCTACAGTAAATATGATGTGTGCATTTTCATTTGCTTCAATTAAAAAAAAAAAAATCCATCAATCTTTCCAAAAGAGGAATAACTTGTAGAGTGATCATTGAGTTAGAGAATGCTATCGTCAAATGTACAGTTCGCCTCGATAAGACAGCTGTTGATTTTTTTTTTATTTGTAATTTTTTATTTAAGTAATATATAATATATAATAATACGATTAATTCAATCCGTGGAGGTTTCTGCTCATGCAAGGAGTCGGCAGAGGAACACAAAATATGTTTAAGCCTCTTAAAACGCTGCAGTTTTACTTTCACATTCCTGTCATTTAAATAATAATAATAATAATAATAATAATAATAATAATAATAATAATAATAATAATAACAACGAAGACTTACGTTCTTTTTAAAACACGCCCGGTCCAGGCACTTCTGCTGTCAGCACATCTGTCAGCTGTTTTGCGCAGTATTTCTTAAAGGCATGTCGTATTTAAAAGCAGCTCAAGAGCCCCGCCCCGACAAACCTAGCCTACTGAGATGAAATCAAGGTAGCCACACTCCTGAAGCACCATGGAGAAATGTATCATTACGAGAAACACAAATATATATATTAATAATTTACAAAAAATGTACACAAATATATATTAATAATTTATATTAATAATTATACTAAAATATATATTAATAATTTACACAAATATATATTAATAATTTACAAAAAATGTACACAAATATATATTAATAATTTATATTAATAATTATATTAAAATATATATTAATAATTTACACAAATATATATTAATAATTTACAAAAAATGTACACAAATATATATTAATAATTTATATTAATAATGATATTAAAATATATATTAATAATTTACACAAATATATATTAATAATTTACACAAATATATATTAATAATTTACAAAAAATTTACACAAATATATATTAATAATGTATATAATTAATTATATTAAAATATATATTAAAATTTTACACAAATATATATTAATAATTTATATTAATAATTATATTAAAATATATATTAATAATTTACAAAAAAAGCACTGCTATATTGGGAAGTCTATTACACCCTTTCATTGGTTCATTTTTCTTTTTTTCTAATTGGTGGTGAGACCTTATAAATCTCTTCATTCGATAAACAAAGTAAAGAAATAAATCGGTCATAGCAACCTAAAGGTTTGGTGTAGAAAGGTGTTCTCATTCTTGCTTTTGGTTTAACTTCTCTCATGCTCACAGAGCCTATAGATTTTAGTTCAAGTGCAGCACCGATCTTTGGTCTGGGTTTAATTTCACACACATTCTTCGGCAAAATCTTTTTGAAGAAGTCTAGGCTTTTAGATTATTTTAACACAAATGCGAGAGGCTGAACGACTGTTAAAGCGCATCTTTACTGTATATAATCTTCTCGGAGGCTTCATGAAGATGATCTGAACATTTGACAAACATGATAGCCGACTACTGCAGAATAGCAGAAACCGACTGAAATGAGCTTGAAAGTTTAACAGCTTTCAGTAGAAAAATAGCCTACATATGAATGTGTTAGAATTTCACATTTAAATGATATGGTGCTGATCTAAAATGTGCGTTTAACAATATGATGAAATAATATGCATAGCCTACCTACTCCAAGAGCGGTGCAAAACCCTCTGTTTATTAATTTACAGGAGTGGAAAATGTATCCAAAGAAGAAGGACGCGGACCAAAATCAATAAATAATCCAAACAAAACCATACCCACATGGAAAAATACTATAGTATATTATAGTAACATTACTCTAGTAAATACTATAGTGTTTTTACTAGAGTAAACTATACTATACTATAGTAAAGATACTACAGTAAATAGTATTTACTACACTTTGTTAATTTACTATAGTACGGTTCAAAAACACTATAGTATTTACTAGAGTAATGTTACTATAATATACTATAGTATTTCTTCATGTGGGTGCACTAAGGGACAGTCGAGCTGGTTTATGCTGCCGAGTGATTGGAGATGGGTGATTGACAGGAGGGAAGCCAGTGGCTGGTCACTATCAGTGAAAGTGAAAGTATCCGAATATCGTGTACATGAATGTGGCGACTCCCAGGGCTGCGTTTCCCAAAAGCATCGTAAGCCTAAGTTGATTGTAAAAACGATCGTACGAGTGATCTTAATATTAAGGTCTGTTTCCCAAAAGCATCGTAACTTAAGCAGCACTTGTAAATGATCGTAGATCTACGAGTGCTCTGGAGTAATCGGACAGCTCTGAGTGTATCGTAAGAAGGCGGAGTTATGAGGTCACCTACAGGACAACCGGCAGATTACACCTTTAACTTTACTCAACTGCATTGTGATAATACTATAAGGTTTTGATTGTACTTTATTGTACGGTTTTTTTATGAGGGCAGGTAACAAACAAAAAAATATAATTAAATGACAGCAAAAAGAAAAAAAAAAGAATGAAATAAGTAATATACTTCAAAGACTGGGAAAAATAGAGATGAACTCAAAAGAATCTGTCAATGACTTGCTGACGTGCACGAAAACCAGCCATGCATTGGACATTTCTTGGTTGGCCAGCATGTGGTCCCATGCCATCTTCGTCGTCCTCCTCCTCCTCCACCACCTCTTCACCTTCTTCTTAAGGTAAAGAGGTGGTGGAGTAAGGGCACTCTCATCTGCACCGCATTGTTGTGCAACAGAGCTGTTACTATTTTTACTGCACAGCACTTTTGTGGAGCAAACAGAAGACCACCCACCGCTGGACTGGTGAATAGCCAAAAGCGCAGCTTCCACCTCCCTATTGTGCGTCCCTGTCATTCATAGGATTAGCCACAGGGGTGAGGAGATATGGCCTAAGTGGGTAACCACTGTCCCCAAGAAGCCTCCACTGTCCCTGTGAGAGATGAATTGGTGAACATGAAGGACTTGGCTCAGGCTCAGGCTCCGGTTGAGTTAATCCATGGATGTCAATACCTCCCCTAATGCCATCTGAAGCACTTGTGCCAAGTATTGACAAGGCCTTCTCTTCCTCTGCTGTGAGAAGGGGGGACTCATTGGTCCCACCACATGTTTTTTTAATTGCAGTCCTCTGCAGTGCTCTTCCTTTTTGCCAGGCTTGCAAAATCCTGCCATTTCTTGCGGACGTCTTTACCCGATCTTTTAACCTCCCTGGTTGCTGTTAATTTGGTAGCAATGTCCTCCCAGATGTTTTGTTTCTCTTTGTTTGTATGATGCCTTTTAAATCTGTTGAAAATAATATTTTTTTTCCGCTCCACCTCCTCTAGAAGGATATTTATTTCATCTTTTTGAAAGTTTTTTTTTGTTCCGCCATTTTGTCAGTGCCTCAGCCTGTAGGCAGTTGCTTTATATAGACGTGTTTTGATTGCTAATCCACATCAGATGACCATTATTAGGTGAAACGTTCAGAGGAAACGATTCCATATAAGGTTATATTTCAGAAATTCGCAAATGGACAGCGACTCTTAAGTAGCACTTAGAGCGCGTTCTCGCGCGTTCATGTTAAGTACATTTTTGGGACACGCATGTGGAATTGCTGCGAGTGATCATAACTTCGCTCGTAGAACGCGCTCTTTAGAGCTAAGATACATCGTTATTGGGAAACCCGGCCCTGATCTGTGCCCTGACTACTGAACCGCAGCCGATTGAGACGCACCCTATACCAGACGATTACGCACACATTCATTAGATTAATTTGATAAAATATTATGCGGTAGCATATTATATTCATCAAAAATAAAGACATTGGGTCTCATTCATTAAGCATGTGTGCGGGAAATATGTGTACGAAGGATTTTAAGAACAAATCACAATTCACCAAAAATGTCGTAATCTTTTTTTCTAAATTTACGAAAAAATATAGGAACTGAAACCACACGTACGCAAAAAGAACTTACCCTGTATGGCTTTATAATCACGTTAAGAAGTTATATTTCATTCTAAAATAACTATATTTATAAGCGTATATTGCATTAATTAGTATTATTTACATTTGCATTTACATTTACATTTAGCAGACGCTTTTATCCAAAGCGACTTACAACTGAGGAGTAAACGATCCATCATGAGGAGGCAGCGAAACACAGAAAGTGCCTGAAGTAGGCTACTAAGTTTTGGACAGCGCATCACACACTAGGGCAGGGAAGAAGTAGAGGAAAATAGAAGGAAAAGAATATTATTTTTTTGATAAGGTTAAGTGCTCGCGGAAGAGGTGAGTTTGAATGCTGTCAGTGATTCTGCGTTTGGGATGGCGGTGGGGAGATTGTTCCACCAGCAGGGAACGGTGAATGTGAATGTTCTGGAAAGGGATTTTCTGCCTCTCCGTGATGGGACCACAAGCCGTTGCTCTTTAGCTGAGCGAAGGCTTCTGGTGGGGGTGTGGATTTGTAGGAGCGAGTTAAAGTATGCAGGAGCGGAGCTCGTGGTGGATCTACGGTAAAAAAAAAAAAAATTTTTGGCCATTTTTTGTATATTTTGAAATATATTTACATAAATATATTTTCTACCAATATATTTTTTGGCCATTTTTAAAATATATTTTCAAAATATACATATATTTTTCCAAAAGCATTTAAAAATATGTTTTACCCTCCATATATTTCAATCCAAGAAAATACAAGAAAGAAACTTTATTTGTCTGCTACACATGAACATTTGAATAAAAATTTCTAAGAAACATACTTTACAATGTTCATTTTTTTTTACAATAATACAGTATATTCAAAAGATTTAACGTTTTTTCCCCCTTTCAAGCAGTGAATTCCCCCTGTTTAGAATTGACTGTAATCACCAAAGTCTCTTTGGACACATTTCTCTTCTTGACTGCCACTGCAGGAGACAAAGATCACAGCTATATTTGAACTGAATTTTTTATCGAACTTCGAATATATTTCACTGTTTACAACATACATTTACCATATAATTAAAATATATTTTGGCCTCAATTTTTTTTTTTTTCGTATGGGTGTGAGCGAGCGTAAGCGCCTTGAACTTGACTTTGATATAAACCATAGGCCTACATAAATTATATGATGAAATTAAATAATGCAATTTAATTTAATCTTAAACATTCCATCATATACAGTTAAAGAATAAGAAAAGCATGTGTAGTAGCTTCAGCTGAATAATGGAGATATACGCGTAGGCCTATATCCTGCAGCTGCTAATGAGAGTCTGTAATCGGAGTCTGTATAACAGCTGTTTATTGTGAGAATGGCACACTTAGCATTGCTCGAGGATTGGGCGAGAGCGTGTCTGCAAACAGCAGCAAGAGGAGGAGAGTGACGAAAGGCTGAAAAGAAAGAAAAAGAGTCTGTGACTTGTGAGAAGTTGTTTTATTAGTTTGTCTTGAATAATTGCTTGGTGACTAAGCAAAGTTTCAGAAGAAGTTATTAATTGCTTAATGCCATTCTAATGTAATCTTTGTACACACCTTTTTATAAAATGAGCAAAAGTAATATTTATATTGCTTTTGCTGATGTCCATTAAAAACCCTTACTTGCATTTATTTTTTTATCTGTTATGTTGTTTTCTGAGAAATCTCTATTAGGTTACATGGCACCAGATGTGTGCCTCTGTATCTTACACTGATATGAGTTGAGGGCAGTGGGGGCCCACATCAGTTCTTTCAGGGGGCCCAGAATTCCCAGGCTATGGCCCTGCAAGGATGTATCATCCTTAAAATGGCCAATGAAAATGGCATCCGTCTCACTGAAGACCTTCTGGCTATTATCGTGGTCTAACATTTAGCTCAGTGGGAACACAATTACAGTTGCTCACTTCTCTTCTAAATAAGAATTTCATTCAGTCAGAGAAAATATGTAATACAACTAAAGTGAAGTGAAGTGACCTCTAGTGGTGGGTAATAAAGACTGTTACTGTTGTTGCCAAAAACATTCTGCGGTCAAAATTCTACAGGTTTTCTCCCCTCAGAAATTTTTCTTCAGTATTGCTTACATATCATGCACTTGCTAAAACAGGGCTCCAGAAAAAATAAAAAATCAATCAATCAAGGAGCCATTGGCTCCTAAAACGAAAAAAAATAGAAACCAAATAATTGTATTATATTTATTATTATAGTCACAAAGAATTTTTTTTTTTTTACACAGAATCTAAACAACTGAGTATAGTTTGGCCTTCTTTATGAGTAATATCTGAGAGGTATATTTGGTGAAAGGTAGCTCTTCACATGCAATTACATGGGCGGTGTACACTCAAAAAAATTATTGTTGAATTTACTCAAAAAAGCAAGGTCAAGTGGTTCCACGCAACTATATTGAGTCATTTTTACAAATATCAATTTAGTTGTATGTAAAGCTGACAAAATTTCTTTGAGTAAATACAAACCATTTTAATTTGTCACTATTACATAATATTTATATGTGCAGTTTACTTAATAATGTCATGTTAAATTTATCAATTTAATTTACCTTATTAAATCAACTATTTTCTCTACAAGTGTAAGTGGAAACTATTAAGTAACCAGCATATTGTTAGAAACAAAATGCAAAAATAAGTCATTGGACAAACTTAAATGAATTGAGGGCAGGAATTCCTTCCAATAAATAGGTGTATATGAGTGGCCACAGCCTAAACACAGGCACTCTTCTGCATAAAGCTAACCACAAAATGACAGAAACTCCTCTAAATGTCCAACATAACTGAACATTAAACACTAACATAAACTAACAACATCTTTCCCTTTTCTGAAAAACACTTAAAAACATAAAATAACACTTTAATCCCCAAATTTACTCTCCTAATGCAGTCCCTTGCAAATACTGGGAACTACAGATCCACTGCCCAGTTTGTTGGTTTCACTCAGCGATGTTAAGTTGACCCAACAAACACTTATTAAGTAAAGCTGACAATACTCATTTTTAGTACTTATTGTTAAACTAATAAAGTATACTGTATACATTATAGCAGAGGTTCTCAAAGTGTGGTACGAGTAACACTAGTGGTACTCAGAGGAATCATTCAATTAATTCATGTTAAAACGCAATACTTTTTAATTTAATCTTTATTTGAGTAATTTTTTGGTTTTGTTGTTTTTTTACATTTAAAGGGTTAGTTCACCCAAAATTGAAAATAAAGTCAGTAATTACTCACCCTCATGTTGTTCCAACCATGTAAGACCTTCGTTCATCTTCGGAACATAATTTAGTATATTTTTGATGAAATCTGAGAGCTGTCTCACTCCTCCATAGGCTTTCAGAGGGAATGAAACTTGATGGCCCAGAATAGTAAGTAAAAACGTAATTTAAGGAGTCCAAATGACTACAGTGGCTCTGTATTAAGTCTATCATGCGACGAAAATACTTTTTGAGCGGAAAAACAACAAAAATAACGACTTTATCCCACTATTATTGTTGTTCAATTTGAGCCTGAGATTACGGCGTTGTTCTTCTACTACTACTAATCTCAGTTCTCGCGCATGCGTCGTGGCACTCCCGCGAACTCTCGTCAGAGGCTCAAATTGAACAACAATAATAGTGCTTGTGACATGTATGTGCACATGTTGGCTCTACAAGGCACTGCATTTCGTTGCCTTGTACTTGTACTTGTGTAATTAGATTAGATTAGATTCAACTTTATTGTCATTACACAAGTACAAGTACAAGGCAACGAAATGCAGTTTAGGTCTAACCAGAAGTGCAATAGCAGCAAGTGCAGGATATACAACGTTTGCATAAGTGCAGGACATGGATATGTACTGAGTATATATAAATATATCTATAAATAGAGAGATGGTTATTACTATAAACAGAATTTACAGGTGAATATGTACAGTGAATAATATACAGATGGCTTTTACTATAAACAGAATTTACAGGTGGATATGTACTATGAATATAATATAATATACAGATGGCTATTACTATAAACAGAATTTTACAGTTAGAGGTATACAATGATATGTTAGGCTAAAATGAGGAATATAGCAGTGGATTAAGGTAGTGCAATAAATTATGGACAGAAGCTATCCGAAAAAAAAAAGTGTAAAAGTGCAGTGGAAGTGATTGCATATTACAGTGAGAAGTACGGTGCAAAATGCAAATGTAAACAGTTGGTACTGTAAAAACAGTCGGCAGTGCAAATGAGCATAATCCAGTTACGGTATGGTAGTGCAAAATGCATATGTAAACAGTTGTTACTGTAATAAACAGTCGGTAGTGCAAATAACAAAGTGAAGGCAGATGTGAGGTAGGAGAGTTAGCAGTTTATGAGGGAAGTGGATCAACGGGGGTTTGAGTTCAGTAAAGAGACAGCTCTGGGGAAAAAACTGTTCTTTAGTCTGCTGGTCCTGGTCCGGTGGATCCTGAAACGCCTGCCGGAGGGCAGGAGAGAAAACAGTCTGTGGGCTGGGTGAGAGGAGTCCTTGAGGATGCTGGAGCTCGATGCAGGCAGCGTTTCCTCTGGATGTGCTCGATGGCAGGTAGTGGAGTCCCTGTGATGCGCTGGGCAGTTTTCACCACCCGCTGCAGTGCCTTGCGCTCCGCAACAGAGCAGCTCCCATACCATACTGCCACACAGTTGGTCAGGATGCTTTCTATTGCGCAGCGATAGAAGTTCACCAGGATAGCCGAGGAGAGCTGATTCTTCCTCAGTGTCCTCAGGAAGAAGAGGCGCTGGTGAGCCTTCTTGACCAGGCTGGAGGTGTTGGTCGTCCACGACATGTCCGCCGAGATGTGGATCCCCAGGAACTTGAAACTGGAGACACGCTCAACAGCCATTCCATTGATGTGGATGGTGTCGTGTGTGCCTCTTGACTCCTTCCTGAAGTCCACGATGAGCTCCTTCGTTTTGGTGGTGTTGAGGAGCAGGTTATTATCAGCGCACCATGTGGCCAGGTGCTGGATCTCCTCCCTGTAGGCAGTCTCATCGTTGTTGCTGATGAGCCCAATCACCGTAGTGTCGTCCGCAAACTTGACGATAGAATTAGATCCATGCACAGGCTTGCAGTCGGAGGTGAAGAGGGAGTAGAGAAACGGACTTAGCACACAGCCCTGTGGTACACCAGTGTTAAGAGTGATGGATGTGGAGCAGGTGGATCCTGAACGAACATTCTGGGGTCTGTCAGTTAGGAAGTCCAAAATCCAGTTACACATTGAGGTATTGATGCCCAGGTCTCCAAGTTTGGCTATTAACTTGGTTGGGATGACAGTGTTGAATGCTGAGCTGAAGTCAACAAACAGCATGCGTGCGTAAGTGTTCTTATGGTCCAGGTGAGTGAGCACAGAGTGCAGTGCCATGGAAACGGCATCCTCTGTGCTCCTATTGCTGCGGTAGGCAAACTGGTGTGAGTCCAATGTGGGTGGTAGAGAGTCTTTTAGGTGCTCCAGGACCAGCCGCTCAAAGCACTTCATGACGATGGGTGTGAGTGCTACAGGGCGGTAGTCATTAGGGCACCTCGGGCTAGAGTGTTTTGGCACTGGCACAATGGAAGTGCGTTTAAAGCATGATGGTACAGCTGCTTGGGCAAGAGACAGGTTGAAAATGTCTGTAAAAACCCCAGCGAGCTGCTCCGCACATGCCCTGAGAACACGACCAGGGATGTTGTCTGGTCCAGCAGCCTTGTGTGCGCTGATCCGGCTCAGTGCCTTGCAGACATCTGTGGTGGAGAGTGTGATTGGTGGGTCAGCTGAGGGTTTGAGCTTGGTGGCAGTTTCTCTGTTGTCTCTTTCAAAGCGAGCGTAAAAGTGGTTTAGCTCGTTCAGGAAGTTGACATCAGTGGCTGCGGGGGTGGAGTGGGGGGGTTTGTAGTCACTGATGGCCTGAATGCCCTGCCACATGCGTCGAGGGTCAGAGTTGGAAAAGTGACCCTCTATCTTTAGCTTGTAGCAGTGCTTGGCCTTTTTGATGCCCCTCTTCAGGTTTGCTCTGGATGTGCTGTAGGCTTGTGCATCTCCTGATCTGAAGGCAGTATTGCGTGACTTCAGCAGGAGTCGCACTTCCCTGTTCATCCAAGGCTTCTGATTAGGGTATGTGGTGATCTGTTTCTGGGTTGTAACACTGTCGATGGTGGTATTGATATGATCCAATACAGAGGAAGTGAATGAGTCAATGTCCGTGTGACCGCCACTGGTGGCTTGAGAAGCAAACATACTCCAGTCTGTGTTTAGAAACCTTTCCTGGAGTGTGGAGTCTGCCCCCGCAGGCCACACCTTGATGGTCTTTACTGATGGCTTCACACGGTTGATGAGGGGTGAATATTTGGGTGATAGAAACAAAGAGAGGTGGTCTGACTGTCCCAGGTGGGGGAGGGGTGTCGCAACATAAGCGCCAGCCATGTTTGTGTAAACATGGTCTAAGGTTTTGTTTCCTCTGGTGTGGCAGGAAACATGCTGGTGAAACTTGGGTAGCACTGACTTTAGGTTTGAATGATTAAAGTCACCTGCAACAATAAAAGCAGCTTCCGGGTGATCAGTCTGTTGTTTGCTGATGGCTGCGTGAAGTTCTTTCATAGCAAGCTTGGCATCAGCATCCGGAGGAATATAGGCTGCAGTGATAATGGTGGAGGTGAACTCCCGCGGTAGATAAAACGGTCTACATTTAACCATGAGAAACTCCAGGTTAGCTGAACAATGACTCCCAACAATAGCAGAGTTTGTGCACCAAGCTTTGTTAATATAAATGCACAATCCACCCCCTCTGCTCTTCCCGGAGCCATCTAGTGTTCTATCCGCCCGGAGTGTGTGGCGTCCCGCTAGCTCAATAGCGGTGTCCGGTATTCCGCTGTTTAACCAGGTTTCAGTGAAGATTAGGACGTTACAGTTCAAAAGTTTCTTACTGTGTGTAATGCTGAGTCGAATCTCCTCCATTTTGTTCACTAGCGATCGTACATTGGCAAGGAAAATGCTGGGTAAAGAGAGCCGATGTGGGGTTAGCCTTAGCTTAGCTCTTAGACCTCCACGCTTACCTCGCCTTTGTTTACGATCACAGCGCCGCCTTCTAGCACTTCCGCCCGGCCGGGCAGAGCGCATCGCCTCGGGCGTCCTAGCGATCTCAGGAAGGAGTTGAAGATTGTCCATAAAACTGTCGGAAATTCGCAAACCAATATCCAAAAGCTCACAACGGGTGTACGATGTAAAAGCACAACTGTTCTGTACGAACAGACCCGAGATGAACAAGAAAAATACCGCAAAATTGCAGAATCTGGAGAGACGCTGAGCCTCGCGATCTACTCGCGCCGCCATCTTGGGTTTATTTATAAACCTAAATAAACCGATGAAGAACTATATCCGAGTCCAGTCAAACCGATCCTGAGCCCACCTCTTCCAAACGGGACCAGGACCGGATCACACTGGTCAAACGTGTGTGATCACACACTCAAAATCATCAAATATATACTCACTTGCTATGTCTTTATCTTGTATTTTGATGATATGTCATTTGTTCCTCCAGAGCTTCAGACATCTGGCCAGAGATGATCTTGTACTGAGAGATCTTGTAACTCATGTGGTCTCTTCTAACGGTGCTGAGATCAAGGCTTCTTTACTCAGTGAACATCAGTTCTTCTCTTTACTTTATAAAGCTGTTGATCATTCCCACACAGGACAACCAGAGCAAGTTCACTGTCATGACAGACTCATAAATGACCAGTGGATACTGGAAAACACAATCATACATTCATAACAAAGAAAACATACATAGACTGATCTAGAATAATTATAACAAACCCTTCACTAATAAAATCCCCTGCAAGAGAAAATATAAGGGCAGTGATTTCCATACATAATGAGTGAAGAAATATCGATTACACTTTATTTCGATGGTTTTGAACATTCTGTTGACTATAAGTAGCGTTGCACCTACATGTCTACTAACTCTCACTAGAGTATTAGTAATGTATTAGTAGACTGGTAGGGTTAGGGTTAGAATAAGTTGACATGTAGTTGCAAAGTTACTTATAGTCAGTGTAATGTCTGTTGGAGGACCATCACAATAAAGAGTTAGCAGACATTAAGCAGACGGTCTACTGATAATCTAATGAGAGTTAGTTGACATGTAGTAGCAAAGTTACTTATAGTCAACATAATGTTCAAAAGGGACCATCAAAAATATCAAGCATGATATCACAAACACAATAAAGGATTCCTGATGACATCTGCTTCACTTACACAGCTCTTTATACAGTACAGATCGCTTCACAGCAGCTTCACAGCGATAACAGGGAATAATGCCTTTCATCTGAAGTTCAGTGTTGATTCAGTTCATATGTGTCCAGCTCTGTGTGCTTGAAGATGGATTCATCAGGCCCGTGTGGAGCCGAAGGGTCAAAGGGTCAGTGTGGAGCCGAAGGGTCAAAGGGTCAGTGTGGAGCCGAAGGGTCAAAGGGTCAGTGTGGAGCCGAAGGGTCAAAGGGTCAGTGTGGAGCCGAAGGGTCAAAGGGTCAGTGTGGAGCCGAAGGGTCAAAGGGTCAGTGTGGAGGTCCGGTCTGGTTCTTGTGTCTCTGCTGAGGATCTGTGCCATTGGCTGTCGTGGTGATGATGAGTGAAAATAAATCTGATTGGCTAGTGGAAATCTGATAATAAATCTGATTGGCTAGTTTAGTTTTAATTGATGCTTTTTCCACACATGACATTACAGATAGTTAATGACCTAGAATGACTTAGCTTTCCTGTAGCTCAAACTGTAGGGCGTGGGGCTAGGAACGTCAAGGTCATGGGTTCGATTCCCAGGGAAAGTGAGAAGTGACAAAATGTAAAATGTGTACCTTGATTGCAATGTAAGTCTGCCAAATGCATAAATGTAAATGTATATGTAACCAGCTCAAAATGAGTAAACGCTCTCTAAATCAGCTAAACTTGATCGAAATATTTGCAAAAAGGCCTAAAACTATTGAGTAGGGATGGAACAATGAAGACTCTTACATCTTTTGATGCTTTTCTCTGATTGTTTCTGGAGAGTTTTGAAGGATCAAGAGTGGCCGGTCAAATTTACAGCGGCCATAAACCCGAGATCACCGCTCCAATGTTTTATCCATTAAACACTAATAAAAGCCTGACAACACGAAAGTTGTTTGGTTTTCTGATAATATAATTCACTTATTAAAGTTTGGCAATAAATTAAATGTAATTGCACTAGACCACAAAAAGTATGGTATTAAAGCAATATTTGATTTATTTGCTATATTTGCGGACAGCAACATTGACCTCTGGGGCTCTAGTTCTGTGTGATATAATCCTGCAGGAGCCCATGAATCTACTGACCGAAGTGAACCACACTATTGAAGACATTAGTGTGTAGAAGTTCAGGAATGAGCCTTTACCCTAGAAACGAGATACCTCAGAGCGTGAGGAAACCAGTCAGACCAGCTTCAGGTTAAAACATGAACTAAACAGAGTCAGATCAGGTTTCAGCAGGAGGAACCAGCACATCTGTCCGGTCAGTCGGAGCCTTTCAGACTGGAGTTAAAAGAGTTAAAAGAGTCAAAGTGTGCAGGACTGAAGACAAACACGTCATCATTTATAAGCGTATAACACACACAGACGTATTAAACACATCCTGACAGTATTCAATCACTCAAGACTTCTGAACTGAACTCTTCCTGGTGCTGTTTAAAACACGCCCATTTGAAAGCATTGCTCTGAGCTGAAGGTGAAAGTGCACAACTGCTTTTATATCTCGGCTCACAGTAACCGAGCGATTCCTGTTTCTTCCCTGTTTCTGGAGGTGTTTGATCAGAACAGAATCACAATGGTGTTCCAGATCCTCCTCAACTACAACATGAGGAATGAACTCTTTAATGTGGCGGATTCATTGGAAGAGTTTGAGAAGACTTACATCTGGGATCTGAGGTGGAGGATCTCATCTAAGGTTTTTGGAGAATCCCGTAGGTTAAATATTTATGATCTACTCTTCAGAGATAAAACACGTGTAAATGTTGCTTTTTCTGTTGATGTTTTATGACAGACTATGTTTATCAAGTTAAACTCAAATCAGTCTGTTTAAAAGCAACATTAAACTATTGTACCATTCACTGTCATTAATGTTTTTCTTTCTTTTGTCAGACCGATTTTACATAAAGTTGATATTTGGAAATGATCTGCTGGAAGACCGTCACACTTTTGGGTTTTATAATATTACTCCTTTATCTGTTGTGATGGTTGTGATGAGAATGCCTGGAGGAGGAGGTACACACTCACATATAATTACACATTTACACATTAAATCATTGCTTATGTTTTTAAAGGGACACCATTCTTTTATCAATAGATAAAGATTGATAAAGATAATCACACAATTTCTTATTCTGTTGATTAGATTTCTTTCTTTAAAGTAATAAGTAAATACATAAGCAAAGATGTGATGCTCCTGATGCTGATGTTTAATGTCACTGAACTCCTGAAACTGTTGTTTTATCTCACATGCCGATTCGACGCCATAGCTTATCAGGTCCTCATGAACTACAATGACAAGACTCCTGAACTCTTAGACGTGGCGGATTCATTTGAAGAGTTTAAAAACACCACCATCATAAAACTGAAGTGGAAATTCACTTCTTCAGTTCCTGCAGCAGCTGGCATAGGTGAAACATTCATTATTACCACTCCACAGATCAAAACAAATCATGTGAATGATGTATTTCAGTATGAGTACAGTATAAACTACAGTGTCCTTTTCTATCAGTCTGTTTAAAAGCAGACATTTGAAATATGAAAAATTTTACTGGTCAACATGTCAGAATTTTTTTATTTTGTCGTCAGACCTAAAACACTTGCGGGTGATATTTGGAAGTGATCTGCTGGAAGACGATCGGACACTCGGGTCTTATAAACTGACTCATTTATCTGCTCTGATGGTCGTGATGAGAATGCCTGGAGGAGGAGGAGGTACAGACTCAATTCATCTTCATTTAGATGTTAAATCATTGCTTATGTTTTTAAAGCTGCATAATCTTGTTTTAATCTTTTGCTAAAATCTGATAAAGTAAATAATCATTTTACATCCCTTGAATGTTGAAGAAATGTCATATCTTATTATACCCATACATTGACACAAAATAAGTAAATACACAAGCAAACTGATGCTCCTAATGGGAAACTGATGTTTTTTCTCTCATGTGCCCAATTAGACAAAACAGTGCATCGGGTCCATATCAACTACAATGACAAGGAGAATAAACCATTGGATGTGGCGGATTCATTAGAAGAGTTTAATAACACCACCATCCTAGAGCTGAAGCTGAAATTCACATCTTCATATCCTGATGTGCCTGAATGTGAAATATGAATTATTACTCCTCAGAGATAAATCAATCTGAGCAAATATAGAGTCTTTGTAGAGGTCTAAATTATTGAAACATTCACACGTTAGTGTGTCATTATAATAATGTATCTTACTGTATTTCATTAATGTCAGGCCCAGATATCTTCCGGGTGATTTTTAGAAGAGAACGACTGGAAGACCATCAAACACTTGGGTTTTACGAAGTTAGACACTTAGATTGTCTTTTCATTGTGCTGATGTTGCGTGGTGGAGGAGGTACAGTATGACTTTCTTATACTTACACTTCATTTAGACGTTAAATCATTGCTAATGGTTTACATGGCAGATTTAATCTAATCTTTAAGATGAAGACTTAACATTTTGACAGTTTCACTGTTTGTTATTCATTCACTGACAGTGAAGAGTTTTAATATGTACAGATGTGAAACTTTTATTGAAATGTATGATTTCTTCTAACAGGCCCACCTCCACCAAGAGAAGTCATTCCCAGAACCGAATCCATGGAAAGACTGAGTTACAGCATGTAGATGAGTTTACACTCACTGCTTTATATCACTGGATTATTGTTCTTTTCATTAATGAAGACTGTGATGAAAAGCTTTTTCTCCCTGCTGTGAAGTCGGAGGTGGGAATATCCGAGTTAAATGTCCCACTTCCGACCTCAGTGTGTTCAATCCCTCCAGAGGATGGCACCATGACTCAACAGAAACTGTTCATGTTCTCGTGAATGAAAGCAACATTCAGGCTCTCTCAAAGTACCTATGTAGTGTCAAATATAATGTTATGCAGTTTCCAGAAGTTAATGGACAAGTAAAATAGATGAAAATGTAGCTATTCGTTCATACAGACATTAGCTATGTTTCCATCCACCTACTTTTATGCGCATTTTGCATAAAAAATGCTAAATGGAAATGCCAAGATGCGCATAAATTCTATGAGCCCGCATAAAAAAATGTATGCAATTTTCTTTCCGATACAAAAACATGTGCATAAACTACGATGGAAACGCATTTACTGAATAAATTCCTTGATGCGCATAAAAAAAATCATGTGACTTTTGTGATGTAACAGCATAACTGTACTAACCAGCGGGAAAATCGTGTTTGCAGAGCATCTGAAATGCTGTTTTGGTCATTCAGAAGTCTGTGGTCAAAGATGCTTGGTATATTTCCCTCCTGTCTTACACGCCTGCGTTCCCAAACAGTAGACCCTGCCTCTGAACGCAAGACAACAAGTGTATTGAGACACAAATCATTTATAAAAATAGTTTATCAGGAAGACGATTATGTTCTCTTTCGACTCACTGGATGGAAACGGTGCTTTATTCGCAAATGTTTTATGCGATATTGCATTTTTCCGCATAAATTACATTCGCAACTTTGGATGGAAACATAGCTACAGTTCTTATGCTATATATATTGTATATTTCACATTCATACAACTCGTGCAGCAAAACACATTATATCTACGCTCAGACTGTCAGTGAGAATCCGATTTTTGTGCATGTCAGATTTAGCACGTAGCAAAAAATCACATGAAATGTTTCCGTGTCGAGCTGCATATATGTGTTTTTTGGAGATTTCTGGAGATCCGTTTCAGTCTGAACACTCTGATCAGATTTCGTGTGTGTTTTTTTCACACACCATGCCATGTAATACGTAGGCTAGGCTAAATGGCAGGCGTTGTTATAGGAAATACGCTGAAATTTGCTGCAGAAACAATGATGTGTATGTTGTAAAGTGCCGGACGAGCAGAACATTAAAGTATAACAGCAACATGTATTGAAATAGCCACTCATACCATTCTCTACTTCTGCCTCAGAAGATGCAGTTTTACCTACACATGCGACCTTATTGCCATAGAAACCAATGCAGATATTCCAGAAACCGAAAGAGCCTCATGGACACACACATCGGATTTGAACAGTTGTGATACACAGTGTGGACAGTCAAACACTTTAGATCAGATTCCAATCGGATACACAAAAATCTGATTCGTACTGAAGTCTGAACACATCACTGAGGTCGGGTTGGTCAATCCCTGCGTTTACAAGACTTGACTTCCAGACGTTATTTTCAAGTGGGAGGTGGGAAAATTTCCAAGTTTCTATAAATGTAATTACTGCAGCCTCCATATCTACAGGATTCTGTATAAAAAGACATGCTATTTGTGTCACTTTGACGTTGTCCTCATGATGAAATATGAGCAATGAATGAATAACCTGCACTGCAAAAAAAAAAAAAAAAAAAAAAAATATATATATATATATGCTTCCGTTTGCATTATGATTATTCTCCTTACCCCACTGGCAGATCATTTGTTTTAATTGAAACAAGACTAAGTATCTTGTATTAAATTGTTTTATATAGAAATGCATCTTGTTTTAAGATTTTTTTTAGATATTTATTTGAAATAAGACTTTTTTTTTTTTTTACAAATTTTGAAAGAATTTTTGCAGCGTTTCTGTTGCTTGGAATATGCTTCCAATAAACATACAAAAGAGTAAAAGCACATATGTATTTAGAAGACAATGTAAAGATATGCTTACACATATGTAGATGTATGTTGTATGTTTGATGTGTTGCTACTGCTAAGATGTATGTTTGATGATTTGATTTGTGTACTTGTATTTTTGGTTTTATTTTATTTGTTAAGTTTTTTGTCTTGTATGGCTGTGTGTATCCCAGGAATATTAGCAACCACCTATGGGGCGCCGTTTGTAAAGCGGCTCACGCTGAAAATAACAGCAACATTTTGACACATTTAGCTTCAAACAATGTTTAAAAAACTGGTATGAATTTTTGGCGGTCACTTTTTTAGCACATTTACAACAATATTTGTCAACTTAGAGATATTTTAAATAGTTAAATCTAAATGTTAAAGGGGTGGTAAAACACATTCTTTTGAAGGCTTGATTGTGTTTGTGGGCTGCACTGTAACATGTGTTCATGCTTCGTTTTAAAAAAAATTGCATTATTTTTCATATATTTGACCTTTATTCTAAACTGCTCTGTCCCTCCTTGTAAAACGGTCTGATGCTTTCCGGGTTGTATGAAGCCGGTCCCTCAAAAATACGCAGTGGGCTCTGATTGGTTAGCTGGCCCAGTGTGTTCTGATTCGCTAACCGCAGTGCATGTTTGTCGGAAACGTCACGCCCCTTACCTTACCGGTAGACTGTGCTTTGGTCAGTGTTAGCCAGTATTAAACCATTGCGTCAATAAAAACATACCAATCTGAGCCCGAATCAGACCCAGAACATTTGAGTGAAGATGATCGAGCAGAACCTGTTCATTCCTCAAGAGTAAAGACTGCGGATCTACAGTGATCGCTACTGAATAGCACTGTTACTTTTGTATTTTTAGAACGATTATAGCCAAATATCTGTCGCAAGAACTAACCCAAAACGAACACTAAGCACTGGCTTTAACTAATAAGTTAGCCAAATCACACACAGAACCATGTTTAGCAAGCCTGTAGATAAACAACACATAAAAGCTCTAATCAAAGAATCATTTACACTAATGTCAGGTTCGCTGTTGAGATTTTAACGTTAGTGTTTGTAACGATAGGTGTTCGTCGGATAACGTTAAGTATGAATGAGCATTTAACAGACTGGTTTGCAGAACAGCGCTGTCATCTGTTTACTTCCTTGCTACAACCTATTACAGGAAAACACATCGATGAAAAATAAATCAGACTTACAGGTTGTGGCCCTTAAACAGCTTCTGTTTGTAAATCCAGCTTTCAGGACAAGCCGTTGTGCATATCCTGTATTGAACTCGCGAACATTGTGAAAGTTTCCCTCCGTGAAATGTGCTGCGGGAGGGAGCCCCGCGCGCGTCGTGCATTCACACACTGGCAGTGTTTGTCTCGGCGCGCTGACGTTGTGCATATCTGGCATTGAACTCGCGAACATTGTGAAAGTTGTCCTCTGTTAGATGTGCTGCTGGAGCCCCGCACGCGCCTGTTTCCCTCCGTCTCAAACACACGTGCATATAACATGCTGTATGTTAAACGCTCTGTCTCAAACACACGTGCATATAACATGCTGTATGTTAAACGCTCTGCAACGCACCCCCGTCCCTATGAAGGCTGAACAGAGCAAGTACCCCAGACCTGCAATCCGGATGAAAATAACAGCGTTTCCTCGGCATCGCGGCAACAACACTCCAGCCTAACTATACCACAACAGCGCCGCGATACAAAATGGCCTCACCCCCCCTTATTTAATATTCTCGGAGGAGGGGTTTATGTAAATATTGAGCCTGTTGATGTCACCAACCCTGGAGGAATGTGTGTAGTCGCCTACTGGCCGTTTGCTGTAGTTCTTAGAAACTGATTTCTTTAAAAGCAAATATCTCCCTTTGCTTTAAACTTTGAACGTTGTAACTTTGCAGATGTTGTTTATGCTAAAGCAGCAACATTACACGCTAGCTAAAGTTAGAATAGTGAAATCGTTGTTTACCACCCCTTTAAATCTAAATGTTAATTGTTAAATCTAAATGTTAAATCTAAATCTAAATGTTAAATCTAAATCTAAATCTAAATGTTATATCTAAATGTTAAATCCCAAGCTAAATGTTAAATCTAAATCTAAATCTAAATGTTAAATCTAAATGTTAAATCTAAATCTAAAGCTAAATGTTAAATCTAAATCTAAATCTAAATGTTAAATCTAAATCTAAATCTAAATGTTAAATCTAAATGTTAAATCTAAATCTAAATGTTAAATCTAAATGCTAAATCTAAATGTTAAATCTAAACGTTAAATCTAAATGTTACATCTAAATATAAATGTTAAATCTAAATACAAAATCTAAATGTTAAATCTAAATGTTAAAACCGGTTATCTGCATTCTGAATTTGCATATTAGTTAAATATTTAGTTTCACCCGAAACATTTAGATTCAACATTTATATTTAGATTTAACATTTAGATTTAGATGTAGATTTTGTATTTAGATTTAACATTTAGATTTTACATTTAGATTTAGATGTAACATTTAGATTTAACGTTTAGATTTAACATTTAGATTTAGCATTTAGATTTAGATTCAACATTTAGATTTAGATTTAACATTTAGATTTAGATTTAAAATTTAGATTTAGATTTAGATTTAACATTTAGATTTAGATTTAACATTTAGATTTAACATTTAGATTTAACTAGCCTATTTAAAATATCTCTAAGTTGATAAATATTGTTGTAAATGTGCTAAAAAAGTGACCGCCAAAAATTCATACCAGTTTTTTAAACATTGTTTGAAGCTAAATGTGTCAAAATGTTGCTGTTATTTTCAGCGTGAGCCGCTTTACAAACGGCGCCCCATAATAGTGGAAGCTAATGGGGATCCGAAGGCGCTCTGCTCACATAACTCCTCTACTGCATGATCTTCACTGGCTACCTGTGGCATCACGTATTCACTTTAAGGTCTTACAATTACACATGAAATCATTGCTTATGTTTTTAAAGGTGCACCATTCTTTTGTCACTAGATAAAGATTGATAAAGATAATCACACAATTTCTTATTCTGTGGATGTCGATTAGATTTCTTTCTTTAAAGTAATAAGTAAATGCATAAGCACACTGATGCTCCTGATGCTGATGTTTAATGTCCCTGAACTCCTGAAACTGTCCTTTTTTGTTTCTTTTTGTTTTTTCTCACATGCTGATCTGACACCAGTTTATCAGGTCCTCATCAACCACAATTTATAAAGAATAAATCATTATATGTGGCAGATTCATTTGAAGAGTTTAATAACACCACCATCAGAAAACTGAAGAATTTGAATTTAACATTTTCAGTTCCTGGAGCAGCTGGTGGGATAAAAATATATTATTTACACTCCAGAGATCAAAACAAATCATGTGAATGTCGTATTTCTGTTTTTTTTTTAATAGTATGACTGAGTACAGTATTAAACTGCAGTGTCATTTTCTGTGTCATCAGTCTGTTAAATAGCAGAAATTTAAAATATAACAAAAATACCAAAAAAACAAGCAGGAGGAGGTACAGACTCAATCTTCATTTAAATACTAAATCATTGCTTATGTTTTTAAAGTGTTCAATAGGGTCCACAGAAATAAAAGTTGTAATTCCAACCATGGTACCCTCTCAGTTTGTTACTTAGTCCTATTGGAATTATGCTGCAAAATATTGGATTAATTGACAAACATTTAGAGGTTGCTCAGTGCTCTACTATAATATCAATATTATAGTAGGCTACAACTGTAAACTATGGGAGTCAATTCGATTCGATTTGATTCAAATTGTGAAATTTGTGTCAATACCCAGGCCTACTAACATCAGTACTGAACAATGATTTGTAAACCTTTATGAGGTTTGCAGCCGTTTTCTGGTAGCTACTTTTCACTGAATTTTTACTAATTATATAATATGCAATAAAATGCCTGACAGGAAGTGAAGTGAATGAGTAAACAAGATAATTAGTAAATAAGTAAAATATATAGAATAATCCAGCACATCATACCGGAGTCCTGGATTCTTGATATTATTGCACCACTAACAGAAATCGTACATGCAATTCATTTTGAGCGACCTCTGAACTCCATTCAAATATTCGTATAGTTTTAATAATTACATTTTTTACATGACATTGTGGACCACCCTTGTTACGGTTGGTGTAGTGCAGCAGGGATGAAACAAAATCGGACCTCAAACAATAAATGGGTTTATTCAACGAAGGAATCAAACAGTAACAGAACACACCGTACCAACCAAAATAAGAATAACATTAAGAACGGACAAGGAGTAGAGGAAAGTAAGTCCATTATAAAGGGAGTGCAAATGACAAAGACAGGTGCAGGGAATCCAGGGAGAGTGGGAGAGATGATGACGGAGTGAGTTCAGGTGTGGGAACAGGGAGGATCCTGGGAAATAATAGATTTTTTTCTGGTCTGGATACCACTGGACAAAAGCTGCTGTACATTTTTTGCCAGTTAATGAAGGTGGACATTAGAGCCCGACCGATAAAGGATTTTTAAGGCCGATACCGATACAAATATTTGGTGATTTTAATCATTTTAATTTAATTATATATATATATAAAAAAACAGAAACACGTAAAAAAACGTTCCCTTACATTAGTTATTTGTAGTTATTCATAAATATCTAAAATAATATGATAATGCAGTTTAAAAATAAACTTATTTGTTTTATTGTCACAACAGAACAGAGGAACATAAAAATATATTCAAATTCTGATAAATAAAATGTATTAAAAATACAAACTTAAGATGTGAAACTTAAAGTCCTTTGGACGAAAACACAATAACAAAAACAAAACAAAAAAAATCGTATTAATAGACGTGGTAAGCTTCGTAAATATAACTTTGAGAAAGACTGGAAGTTCAGTTCTAATAAATAACAACAGTGATATATAAGCTGCCGTCCTTCTAAAATGCAGTAAATCCATTATGTGACGCGTTAATGCTGCAACGCACTTTCCTTCGCTCCTTGTGTGCCTAACTTACAATGCAAGGACTGGAACTAAAAATATACTAGTTATAAATAAAGTAATCATTACTTTATTTAGGCAGAATAAGTTTCTTGTGATTTTTAAGCGCATTAATGTTAGCGGTCTTCCACTTATAGTCATGGCATTAGCTAGCTTTGTGGTTAGCTAAAGTCTATGATAAGACATCATTTAGAAATGGACGTCGTCATACTCCAAAATAATGTAAAACATACTTTTTCAAAATAACGGGCAGAGAAGAGAGGATGCGTCTCATGCTGTGAAACTGTCACGCTATAACTTACTAGCTCATTCCGTTTCACTCTTGGCTTACATGTAACAGCAAAACTGGACTTGGCAAAACTGGAATTTTGCCATGCTTATTTAAGTTAAGAGAAATCCAGCGTATAGCGTTAGTTCTGGCAGGGCACGTTTGTCAAGCTTGCTTCAGCTGACTGTCAGCTGATCACGTCTACCTATAGGGATACGATGCCTATCACATTAATGCATTTGGCAGACGCTTTTATCCAAAGTGACTTACAGTGCCCTTATTACAGGGACAATCCCCCTGGAGCAACATGGAGTAAAGTGCCTTGCTCAAGGACACACTGGTGGAGACCGCTGGGATCGAACCAGCAACCTTCTGCGTATCAGTTCCATGGTTTAACCCACTGGACCACCATCTCACTTATATGCTATCACAGCATGCATATAAGCTCCTTCAGTATCATCAGCTGCCATCGCGTTCTTCGGAGCTAATTATCAGGCCGAATTTGGAGGGTAACAGCCTAAACATCGCGTCATCTCACTAGGAATTTGTTTCCCGCATGGATTTCACCTCAGTTTCATTCAAGTTTGCGAACTTGAACGCGGTTTGCTGCATCGATTGTAACGTAAACAGCTGATCTAGAAGTGACTGAGTTGGCATTGCTGCTTTGTTGACATGGCCTCGCTGAAGTTTACTAATGTAACTGACCAAGAACAATTCTGAGGAGATCTGCACTCACCTGTATGAAGGATATCAAGAGAAGATCAAACACCAATGTAATCATCCCTGAATGTCTTCACGGGGCAAAGCTAAGTTCCTTTTAATGCTTGCTAAAAAGCTAATAAGTTAAATAAGGGTTTGTTTTGTTTTTAAGTTTCTAGTCATTTTCAGTAAATGCTTTTGCAGCTAGGCTATGTGATCATTTTGGCAAATGTGCGCAATCTGTTGCCATGCTGGCAACTTGCTTGTCTATGCAACATGCTATGACTTAATTAAACCTAAGTCAGGTCTTTGGTTTGTTTTCTTCGCTTTAGTGCACATATCCAAGCAGCTCGCAGTGCTACACAGGAAAACGGTTCATGGTGCAAACTGAATCATTCTGCTGTGTTGCAGCTCTTAAAAGATAATAGTAATCAGTCACTGTCAGTGAGTCAGCTCAGCATTTATTCTGATTATGTTATCTGCATGTTCCTTCCTAAAGTTTAGGTGACTGGAAACATGAGCTGTGTCCCAAAGTGAAGGGCACGCACTTCGAAGGCCGCATTTGAAGTGTGATTGCGTCACAGCGGCTCTACGAAGGCTGTCCCAATGTGAAAGCTGAACCTCTGAAGGCCACATTTGTAGTGCGATTGCGTCACAGCGGCACTACGAAGGGTGTCCCAATGTGAAAGCTGCACCTCTGAAGGCCACATTTGAAGTGTGATTGCGTCACAGCGGCTCTACGAAGGCTGTCCCAATGTGAAAGCTGCACCTCTGAAGGCCACATTTGAAGTGCGATTGCGTCACAGCGGCTCTACGAAGGCTGTCCCAATGTGAAAGCTGCACCTCTGAAGGCCACATTTGAAGTGCGATTGCGTCACAGCGGCTCTACGAAGGCTGTCCCAATGTGAAGGCTGCACCTCTGAAGGCCACATTTGAAGTGCGATTGCGTCATAGCGGCACTATGAAGGGTGACCCAATGTGAAAGCTGCACCTCTGAAGGCCACATTTGAAGTGTGATTGCGTCACAGCGGCTCTACGAAGGGTGTCCCAATGTGAAAGCTGCACCTCTGAAGGCCGCATTTGAAGTGCGATTGCGTCACAGCGGCTCTACGAAGGCTGTCCCAATGTGAAGACTGCACCTCTGAAGGCCACATTTGAAGTGCGATTGCGTCACAGCGGCTCTACGAAGGCTGTCCCAATGTGAAAGCTGCACCTCTGAAGGCCACATTTGAAGTGCGATTGCGTCACAGCGGCTCTACGAAGGTGACCCAATGTGAAAGCTGCACCTCTGAAGGCCACATTTGAAGTGCGATTGCGTCACAGCGGCACTACGAAGGCTGTCCCAATGTGAAAGCTGCACCTCTGAAGGCCACATTTGAAGTGCGATTGCGTCACAGCGGCTCTACGAAGGTGACCCAATGTGAAAGCTGCACCTCTGAAGGCCACATTTGAAGTGTGATTGCGTCACAGCGGCTCTACGAAGGCTGTCCCAATGTGAAAGCTGCACCTCTGAAGGCCACATTTGAAGTGCGATTGCGTCACAGCGGCTCTACGAAGGCTGTCCCAATGTGAAAGCTGCACCTCTGAAGGCCACATTTGAAGTGCGATTGCGTCACAGCGGCTCTACGAAGGTGACCCAATGTGAAAGCTGCACCTCTGAAGGCCACATTTGAAGTGCGATTGCGTCACAGCGGCACTACGAAGGCTGTCCCAATGTGAAAGCTGCACCTCTGAAGGCCACATTTGAAGTGCGATTGCGTCACAGCGGCTCTACGAAGGCTGTCCCAATGTGAAAGCTGCACCTCTGAAGGCCACATTTGAAGTGCGATTGCGTCACAGCGGCACTACGAAGGCTGTCCCAATGTGAAGACTGCACCTCTGAAGGCCACATTTGAAGTGCGATTGCGTCACAGCGGCACTACGAAGGTGACCCAATGTGAAAGCTGCACCTCTGAAGGCCACATTTGAAGTGTGATTGCGTCACAGCGGCTCTACGAAGGCTGTCCCAATGTGAAGGCTGCACCTCTGAAGGCCACATTTGAAGTGCGATTGCGTCACAGCGGCACTACGAAGGTGACCCAATGTGAAAGCTGCACCTCTGAAGGCCACATTTGAAGTGTGATTGCGTCACAGCGGCTCTACGAAGGCTGTCCCAATGTGAAAGCTGCACCTCTGAAGGCCACATTTGAAGTGCGATTGCGTCACAGCGGCTCTACGAAGGCTGTCCCAATGTGAAAGCTGCACCTCTGAAGGCCGCATTTGAAGTGCGATTGCGTCACAGCGGCTCTACGAAGGCTGTCCCAATGTGAAGGCTGCACCTCTGAAGGCCACATTTGAAGTGCGATTGCGTCACAGCGGCTCTACGAAGGTGACCCAATGTGAAAGCTGCACCTCTGAAGGCCGCATTTGAAGTGCGATTGCGTCATAGCGGCTCTACGAAGGCTGTCCCAATGTGAAGGCTGCACCTCTGAAGGCCACATTTGAAGTGCGATTGCGTCACAGCGGCTCTACGAAGGCTGTCCCAATGTGAAAGCTGCACCTCTGAAGGCCACATTTGAAGTGCGATTGCGTCACAGCGGCTCTACGAAGGCTGTCCCAATGTGAAAGCTGCACCTCTGAAGGCCGCATTTGAAGTGCGATTGCGTCACAGCGGCTCTACGAAGGCTGTCCCAATGTGAAGGCTGCACCTCTGAAGGCCACATTTGAAGTGCGATTGCGTCATAGCGGCTCTACGAAGGCTGTCCCAATGTGAAAGCTGCACCTCTGAAGGCCACATTTGAAGTGCGATTGCGTCACAGCGGCTCTACGAAGGCTGTCCCAATGTGAAAGCTGCACCTCTGAAGGCCACATTTGAAGTGCGATTGCGTCACAGCGGCTCTACGAAGGCTGTCCCAATGTGAAAGCTGCACCTCTGAAGGCCGCATTTGAAGTGCGATTGCGTCACAGCGGCTCTACGAAGGCTGTCCCAATGTGAAGGCTGCACCTCTGAAGGCCACATTTGAAGTGCGATTGCGTCACAGCGGCTCTACGAAGGTGACCCAATGTGAAAGCTGCACCTCTGAAGGCCGCATTTGAAGTGCGATTGCGTCATAGCGGCTCTACGAAGGCTGTCCCAATGTGAAGGCTGCACCTCTGAAGGCCACATTTGAAGTGTGATTGCGTCACAGCGGCTCTACGAAGGCTGTCCCAATGTGAAAGCTGCACCTCTGAAGGCCACATTTGAAGTGCGATTGCGTCACAGCGGCACTACGAAGGCTGTCCCAATGTGAAGACTGCACCTCTGAAGGCCACATTTGAAGTGCGATTGCGTCACAGCGGCACTACGAAGGTGACCCAATGTGAAAGCTGCACCTCTGAAGGCCACATTTGAAGTGTGATTGCGTCACAGCGGCTCTACGAAGGCTGTCCCAATGTGAAGGCTGCACCTCTGAAGGCCACATTTGAAGTGCGATTGCGTCACAGCGGCACTACGAAGGTGACCCAATGTGAAAGCTGCACCTCTGAAGGCCACATTTGAAGTGTGATTGCGTCACAGCGGCTCTACGAAGGCTGTCCCAATGTGAAAGCTGCACCTCTGAAGGCCACATTTGAAGTGCGATTGCGTCACAGCGGCTCTACGAAGGCTGTCCCAATGTGAAAGCTGCACCTCTGAAGGCCGCATTTGAAGTGCGATTGCGTCACAGCGGCTCTACGAAGGCTGTCCCAATGTGAAGGCTGCACCTCTGAAGGCCACATTTGAAGTGCGATTGCGTCACAGCGGCTCTACGAAGGTGACCCAATGTGAAAGCTGCACCTCTGAAGGCCGCATTTGAAGTGCGATTGCGTCATAGCGGCTCTACGAAGGCTGTCCCAATGTGAAGGCTGCACCTCTGAAGGCCACATTTGAAGTGCGATTGCGTCACAGCGGCTCTACGAAGGTGACCCAATGTGAAAGCTGCACCTCTGAAGGCCACATTTGAAGTGCGATTGCGTCACAGCGGCTCTACGAAGGTGACCCAATGTGAAAGCTGCACCTCTGAAGGCCACATTTGAAGTGCGATTGCGTCACAGCGGCTCTACGAAGGCTGTCCCAATGTGAAGGCTGCACCTCTGAAGGCCACATTTGAAGTGCGATTGCGTCACAGCGGCTCTACGAAGGTGACCCAATGTGAAAGCTGCACCTCTGAAGGCCACATTTGAAGTGCGATTGCGTCACAGCGGCTCTACGAAGGCTGTCCCAATGTGAAAGCTGCACCTCTGAAGGCCACATTTGTAGTGTGATTGCGTCACAGCGGCTCTACGAAGGCTGTCCCAATGTGAAGGCTGCACCTCTGAAGGCCACATTTGTAGTGTGATTGCGTCACAGCGGCACTACGAAGGCTGTCCCAATGTGAAAGCTGCACCTCTGAAGGCCACATTTGTAGTGTGATTGCGTCACAGCGGCACTACGAAGGGTGACCCAATGTGAAAGCTGCACCTCTGAAGGCCACATTTGTAGTGTGATTGCGTCACAGCGGCACTACGAAGGGTGACCCAATGTGAAAGCTGCACCTCTGAAGGCCACATTTGAAGTGCGATTGCGTCACAGCGGCACTACGAAGGGTGACCCAATGTGAAGGCTGCACCTCTGAAGGCCGCATTTGAAGTGTGATTGCGTCACAGCGGCACTACGAAGGGTGACCCAATGTGAAGGCTGCACCTCTGAAGGCCGCATTTGAAGTGTGATTGCGTCACAGCGGCACTACGAAGGTGACCCAATGTGAAAGCTGCACCTCTGAAGGCCACATTTGAAGTGCGATTGCGTCACAGCGGCACTACGAAGGGTGACCCAATGTGAAGGCTGCACCTCTGAAGGCCACATTTGTAGTGCGATTGCGTCACAGCGGCTCTATGAAGGCTGCCGCAAGTCGAAAGCGACTCAAAATGCGTCCTCCGTTTCTCAGGCAAAGGAAGGGTACAGCAGATGGAACCTTTGCACAACTTCGCAGCCTACCCTATCCCAGAATTCATAGCACACTGGTGACTACAGGATTTGACTGGTCCGCATTCCCACGGCACTCGATCAGATTTCTTGCGGCGCGGGTTTAAATTTCCCAGTGAAAGACGGTAGCGGTCGGTAACTCAAGTGTAGCCTGGCGCAACCGCTTGAACTTGAAGTAAACAAACCGTTTAGTGCATTCGTGGTAGAGCAACCTGGCAAGATAAACTGTAATTTCCCAATTTTAACTTGCATAAGTGTTATTTATTTCTTAACCATTCTCTCAAGAAGAGGAATCAGTCCATTCTCTCCTTTTTCGCTCTTTCTTTCTTTTTTCTTTTATCTTTCTTATTTCTGCACTTTCAAATCAGATCTGCGCGGGGCTGTTTCTTCGTCCCACTCCCGCAATAGGATCTATTCCGCACCGCACCCTCCCGCTCGCGCTTCAAAATCAGTCCATGCTCACGCGCTATAAATTATTTTATTCCCGACCCGACCGATCCAGCTAAGTTTCGATTTTGTTTCCAGAATCTCTCTTTTAAATGTCCCCTACAGAAAGAGAGAGAGAGACTGGGGATAACAGAAGTAAAAGGCTAGGTTGGCCAAGCAATCATTTATTTATTTTTTCTTATCATAGCCAACTGTCAACACAGCTAAAATATGTCAGACAAAAATAGGCTAAATCAAATACGACATCTGTCACTCAAAACTATAAGTGAAAATGCAAATAAACGAAAACTGCTGACTTTACTGCAAAAGAAAGTATTTTATATGAATGAATGAATAAATGAATGTCGCTCACTGACGACGGTCCATTATGTAACATCCTGACTGTATGTCTGTATGTCCTGTAGATCCTGAACGGTGACGAGCGCATCGGAGCTGTCGTGCTGCACGCGGGAACGAACGACACCAGGCTGCGGCAGACGGAGGTTCTGAAGAAGGACTACAGGAGCCTGATCGAGACGGTGCGCAGAACATCGCCTGAAGCAACTATCGTCGTTTCTGGACCGCTTCCCACGTACCGACTAGGACATGAAAAGTTCAGTAGATTATTTGCTCTAAATGAATGGTTAATGTCATGGTGTAATGAACAGAAGCTGCTCTTTGTAAATAATTGGAATCTGTTTTGGGAGCGACCTAGGCTCTTCCGTCCTGATGGCCTTCACCCCAGCAGAATCGGAGCGGCTCTTCTGTCGGACAACATCTCCAGAGCGTTACACACCACCATATGACTAGTAAGTCAAAGTCCAAATCACAGTCTTTGCTGTCCTAACTTAATTGACATAAGTACCAATGTAGAACATTATATAGAAACTGTGTCTATTCCTCGTTTAGTGAGGTCAAACATTAAATCTACTGTAGGATCTAGGAAAAATCTAATTGTGATTAAACCAGAAAATCGCAATATTAGTGAACAAAACCAATTTTGTCCTAACTTAATTGACATAAGGACCAATGTAGAACATTGTATAGAAACTGTGTCTATTCCTCGTTTAGTGAGGTCAAACATTAAATCTACTGTAGGATCTAGGAAAAATCTAATTGTGATTAAACAAGAAAATCGCAATATTAGTGAACAAAAACAATTTCTAAAACTAGGTCTTCTAAACATTAGATCACTCACACCTAAGGCGGTTATTGTAAATGAAATGGTCACAGATAATAGTTTCGATGTACTTTGCCTTACTGAAACCTGGCTTAAGCCAAATGATTATTTCGGTCTTAATGAGTCTACTCCACCAGGATACTGTTATAAGCATGAGCCCCGTCTGATTGGTCGTGGCGGCGGTGTTGCAACAATCTATAGAGATATTCTTAATGTTACCCAGAAAACAGGTCACAGGTTTAATTCGTTTGAAGTACTAGTGCTAAATGTTACGCTCTTAGATGTAAGAAAGAAATCCGTATTATCTCTGTATATAGACCTCCAGGGCCCTATGCTGATTTCCTAAAAGAGTTTGCAGACTTTCTCTCAGATCTATTGGTCAACATCGATAAAGCATTAATTGTTGGAGATTTTAACATACACGCAGATAACACAAATGATGCGTTAGGGGCTGCATTTACAGATCTATTAAATTCCTTTGGGGTCAAGCAAAACGTCACTGGTCCCACTCATCGTCTTAATCACACACTAGATTTAATTATATCACATGGAACCAACCCAACCGATATAGATATTATACCGCAAAGTGATGATGTCACTGACCATTACATGGTAACTTGCATACTGCGTACTGCTGAAATCTGTCATGTTGCGCCACGTTATCGGCCAGGCAGAACAATCCTTCCAACCACTATAGATAGATTCTCAAATAGCTTACCTGATCTGTCTCAGCTGCTCAGTGAACCCAAACAAACAGATGAACTAGAGGAAATGACTAGCAGTATGAGCACCATTTTCTCTAGTACATTAGAAATTGTTGCACCAATTAGATTAAAAAAGGTTAGAGAGAAAAATAAAGCACCATGGTACAACAGTGCTACACATGTTATCAAGAGAGAAACTCGTAACTTAGAGCGTAAATGGAAACAAACTAATTTAGAGGTCTTTAGAATCGCGTGGAAAGATAGTATGTCACGTTATAAAAAGGCCCTAAAAGCAGCCAGGGCTGAGCATCTCCGCAAACTAATAGAAAATAACCAAAATAATCCAAGGTTTTTATTTAACACTGTGGCTAGACTAACAAATAAACAAGCATCGCCTGAACAAAATATTCCGTTACAGTTTAGTAGTAATGATTTTATGAATTTCTTCACTGAGAAAATAGAAAGCATCAGAAACAAAATTGTAAATGTACAATCTTTAATGTCTTATGATTCAACCGCAATTATCGCCCCTCAAGAACTACTACACCGCTTTACAACTATAGGACAGGAAGAGCTAAATAAACTTATCATTGCATCTAAACCAACATGTTTATTAGATCCAATACCCACTAAACTACTGAACATTTACATTTACATTTAGTCATTTAGCAGACGCTTTTATCCAAAGCGACTTACAAATGAGGGCAATAGAAGCAGCTAGAGCAGTCCAAGGGCAACAATATCAACAATATGCAAGTGCTGTAACAAGTCTCAGTTAATCTAGCACAGAACATAATTTTTTTTATTTTTATTTTATTTTTATAAATAAATTAGACAGACAGACAATGAATAGAATGATAAGTGCTATTCTTGATTGGTCAGGTGCTGCTGGAAGAGATGTGTCTTTAGACGTTTTTTGAAGATGGCCACAGACTCGGCCGCACGAATTGAGATAGGCAGCTCATTCCACCAGGTGGGAACGGTCCAGGAAAAGGTCCGTGACAGCGATTTCATGCGTCTCTGGTATGGCACCACAAGGCGTGGTTCACTGGCAGAACGCAAGTTCCTGGAGGGTGTGTAAGTCTGAACGAGCGAGTTTAGGTATATTGGTGCAGAGCCAGTGGATGTTTTGAAGGCGAGCAGCAGTGCCTTGAATTTAATGCGAGCGGCTATTGGTAGCCAGTGCAGACTGATGAAGAGACTGATGAAGAGACTGATGAAGAGACTAATGAAGAGACTGATGAAGAGACTGATGAAGAGACTAATGAAGAGACTGATGAGGAGAGGCGTGACGTGTGCTCTCTTCGGCTCACTAAAGACCACCCTCGCCGCTGCATTCTGGATCAGTTGCAAGGGTTTGATAGTGCATGCCGGAAGGCCCGCTAGAAGAGCATTACAGTAGTCCAGTCTGGAGAGAACAAGAGCTTGGACCAGGAGTTGTGTGGCATGATCTGATAGGAAGGGTCTAATCTTCCTAATGTTGAATAGTGCAAATCTGCAGGACCGGGTTGTTGCAGTGATGTGGTCAGTGAATTTTAGCTGATCATCAATCACAACCCCAAGGTTCCTGGCTGTCCTGGACGGAGTTATGGTTGATGATCCTAGCTGAATGGAGAGACTGTGGTGAAGTGCTGGTTTGGCTGAGACCACAAGCAGTTCTGTCTTTGCAAGGTTGAGTTGCAGGTGATGTTCCTTCATCCAGGCTGAAATGTCTGTTAGGCAGGCAGCAATACGAACACCAACCGATTAATCACCAGGTTGAAATGAGAAGTAGAGTTGAGTGTCGTCGGCATAGCAGTGATAGGAAAAGCCAAGTTTCTGAATGACCGATCCCAGTGATGACATGTAGATGGAGAAGAGAAGTGGTCCAAGCACTGAGCCCTGGGGAACTCCAGTAGCTAGATGATGTGACTTAGACACTTCACCACTCCATGACACCCTGAAGGACCCACCTGAGAGGTAAGACTAGAACCACTGGAGAGCAGTTCCTGAGATGCCCATCTTCATGAGAGTTGCCAGGAGGATCTGGTGATTAACTGTGTCAAAAGTAGCAGACAAATCCAGTAAGATGAGTACTGTGGATTTGGAGGCTGCTCTTGCCTGTCTCAGTGTCTCCGTAACCGAGAGCAGGGCAGTCTCAGTTGAGTGGCCGCTTTTGAAGCCTGATTGGTTGATATCCAGGAGGTTGTTCTGTTCAAGAAACGTAGAGAGCTGGTTAAACACAACTCGCTCAAGTGTCTTTGCAATGAAAGGCAGAAGGGATACCGGTCTGTAGTTTTCTAAAAGTGCTGGGTTCATAGAGTGTTTCTTAAGCAGTGGGGTTACCCGAGCCTGCTTAAATGCTGTGGGGAAAGTCCCGGTGTGAAGAGAGGTGTTGACAATGTGAGTGAGTGCAGGAGTAACAGAAGAGGAAATGGCCTGAAGGAGGTGAGTGGGGATAGGGTCAAGCGGACATGTAGTGGGATGATTGGATAGGATGAGTTTGGAGACATCTGCTTCAGAGAGCAGAGAGAAGGAGGGGAGCGTGTGTGTGATGGTTGTTGAGATGTGCGTGTCAGTTTGTGGTGTGGAGAATTGGCTGCTGATGGAGGAGGTTTTGTTTGTGAAAAATGATGCAAAGTCATCAGCTGTAAGAGTTGATGAAGGAGGGGGAGGAGGAGGACAAAGGAGCGAAGAGAATGTTTTGTAAAGTGCACGAGAGTCGGAGCAGTTGTTGATTTTGTTGTGGTAGTATGTAGTTTTAGCAGTGGAGACATTAGTAGAGAATGAAGCAAGAAGAGACTGATACAGGGTTAGGTCAGTAGCGTTTTTAGTGTTGCGCCACTTCCTCTCTGCCGCCCGGAGTCCAGAGCGATGTTCGCGGAGAGCATCAGACAGCCAGGGGGCAGAGGGAGTGGTGCGGGCTGGCCTGGATGAAACGGGACAGAAGTTGTCTAAGCAGGATGTTAGAGTGGAGCAAAGAGTGTCAGTAGCACTGTTAGTGTCCAGTGCTGAGAACTGAGCAGGAGGAGGGAGTGAGGATGAAACCATAGTGGATAGACGGGAGGGAGAGAGCGAGTGTAGATTACGCCGAAAGGTGATCTGTGGAGGAGTGTGTGTTGTGTCAGGAGTCAGTATGAGGTTAAGAGTGATGAGAAAGTGATCTGAGGTGTGCAGTGGAGTAACTAAAGTGTTGTCTGTGGAGCAGTAGCGTGTGTAGATAAGGTCCAGATGGTTACCTGATTTGTGAGTAGCTGTAGTAGATACTCGCTTAAGGTCAAATGAGGTCAGAAGAGTGGTGAAGTCTGCAGCCTGGTGTATGTGATAATGTGATAATAGTAGCAATTTGGAAGCACATAGTGAATACGGGTTAGAGAAATAAACAGATGAAAACACAAAGTGGACAAAGTAGAAGGAAAACTATTAAGGGCCTTGTCGTGTCCTTGCTCGAGTGGAGTCGCGCAAAGTAGAGTCGAATGGTCTTTACACTCTTCGGTCTTCACACGAGGAGGCTGAACTCTCCCGCTGACGCTTCCGCACCAGTGTTAACGAGCGTATTAAATAGATGCTAATCACTACATTCAGAACAGGTGAGGACGTTTTTGTAATTCGCTCAGACAAACAAGGTAACAGCCTGTCAATGGCTCAGCTCAAAAGCGAAACTATCACTTACTAGTGCGAATATCCAGCAATAATATTTGAGTGCTGACGGCAAAAACAGCACTGGTTATAATTCAAATACAATTATCTTAACCAGTAAAATTATAAATCCAAAAATAACTACAGAATCGAAATGTATCCACTTGATAGCGTGTAATACGCTGAGCAAATCCAGCAAACTGAGTAATTAGAAAAAACACTTACACACGGCTTCTATGCGTTCCTTCACTCGCTTCTCCGCGCTTCTCCTCTGAAAGAGTTGTTACCTGTAGTGGAAGAGCCTCTTCTCAATATTATTAACGCGTCTTTATCTTTAGGTCATGTTCCAAGAATATTCAAGTTGGCAGTCATAAAACCTCTCATTAAGAAGCCACAATTAGATCATAATAACCTAGCAAATTACAGACCAATTTCAAATCTTCCATTCATGTCTAAAATACTAGAAAAAGTTGTGTCCGCTTTATTGTGCTCTTTCTTGCAAGAAAATGATATCTATGAAAAATTTCAATCAGGATTCAGGCCGCATCACAGCACAGAAACCGCACTCGTTAAAATCACAAATGATTTACTTCTAGCCTCTGACCAAGGCTGTATCTCAATACTAGTTCTACTCGATCTTAGTGCTGTGTTCGATACTATAGATCATAAAATACTCTTAGATCGACTTCAAAATTACACTGGTGTTCAGGGACAGGCATTAAACTGGTTTACCTTTCTAACCATTTTGTTTGTCTAAATGGGGAAAAATCAAAGATAACGTCAGTAGACTATGGGGTGCCGCAAGGATCCGTGCTAGGCCCTCTGCTATTCTCAATATATATGCTGCCACTTGGTAATATTATAAGAAAACATGTAATTAATTTCCACTGTTATGCTGATGACACTCAATTATATATTTCATCACGACCAGATGAAAACGCTAAATTATCTAAACTGACATCGTGTGTTGATGATATTAAATACTGGATGACGTGTAATTTTCTGCTATTAAATTCAGATAAAACGGAGGTATTACTTATTGGTCCAAAAAACTGCCCACAAAACCTCTCACAATACAACTTTAACTTGGAAGGATGTCCTGTCGCTTTATCCACTACAGTAAAAGACCTGGGTGTTATATTAGACCGCAACTTGTCTTTCGAAAATCATATTTCATATGTTACAAGAATGGCATTTTTCCACCTTAGAAACATTGCTAAGCTACGCAACATGCTATCTATCTCTGATGCAGAAAAGTTAGTTCATGCATTCATGACCTCGAGACTAGATTACTGTAATGCTTTATTAGCTGGTTGTCCTGCATCATCAATAAACAAGCTACAGTTAGTCCAAAACGCAGCTGCTAGAGTTCTTACTAGGTCAAGAAAATATGATCATATAACACCAATTTTATCATCTCTACACTGGTTACCTATTAAGTTCCATATCAATTTCAAAGTATTGCTACTGACCTATAAAGCCCTAAATGGTTTAGCTCCAGTGTATTTAACGGATCTTCTATCGCCCTACAATCCATCGCGCTCTTTAAAGGGTTAGTTCACCCAAAAATGAAAATTCTGTCATTAATTACTTACCCTCATGTCATTCGACACCCGTCAGACCTCTGTTCATCTTTGGAACAGAAATTAAGATATTTTAGTTGAAATCTGATTGCTCTGAAAGTCCTCCATTGGCACAATGGTACTCTACACTCTCAAGACCCTTAAAAGGTACTAAAGACGTTGTTACAAAGTCCATCTCACTACAGTGGTTCTAAAATAACTTTATGAATCGGCGACAATAGTTTTTGTGCGCAAAAAACCCCTAAATAACGACTTACATAGTGATGACGATTTCAAAACAAAGCATCATGAAGCTTCGAAGCGTTATGAATCAGTGAGTCGATTCAGCGGTTTGAATCGCCAAATTTCAGCAGTTTGGCGGTTTGACACGCGATCCGAATCATCATTCGGCTCAGTGATTCATAACGCTTCGAAGCTTCATGATGCTTTGTTGTCCATCATTTGACACAAAATGTCACGTTGCAATATAGATTTTTTGTTGTTGTTGTTGTTTTAAATCATGAAGGCGAGTCAGTGGATATCACGCAATGTGTGCGAGAGTCTGTGAAGTCTCAAACCCAGTCAATTCACTATTCACTACAGAAAGTAAAAGTAAAATCTGACAAGCTTTCGGCGCATATTCTCACAAAGACAAGCGATAAATCTGTTTTAACATATGCTGATAACCTATAACTGTCTTAATTTATATTCTTAATATTTCTCTTGTGGCCCATTTTGTGATTTTTTTTAAAGAGAAATAGGCCCATTTCATGTTAAACAAGTTGTTTTTTAAATAAAGCTGCTCTTACTTTCTGATAATACTGATATTATTTCAGTGTTCTGACATATTATAGACTGTTAATTATGTTAATTATATGCCTATAATTCCTTGTTTAATTGGGCAAAATGTTTTTAAATAATGGAGTAAGCAAATCTATCTATTCTTTTATTATGTAGCGTGTCGGTAATGCATTGATGCGTTATAAAATTATTGCGGGGGCAAATTAAATGTAATATCAATTTAATAATAAAATTAGGCCTACCCTAATAATAATAATCTTTTTGTACATAAATTGTAAATGCTAAGTCTTGATATCGATAGCTGATGCATTTGATAGGCTCTCTCTCTATTATAGCCTGCATTGTCTATCATCACACGGGGGGTTTATCACACATATTTCACTCGTAGAGTTTGAGCACATATAAATCGTGAGCTTTGGCTTTTACATCGCATGCGATCTATTCATACAATGTGAGTTGGTGACCTTGCTGAAATCGCACAGAAATCGCACAGTGTATGCCCAGCTTTAAGTCTGACTCGAGTCAAATCATGTGACTAGAGTCCCCCCTCTGGTTGATTGTCCTCAGCTGGTTCTCATTAGTATCGTTTGTCAGTCTATTTAAGTTGTATTTATTTCTGCATTTGTCATTGAGGTTTTGTGTTGTCAAGTACTGTTCTTATGACTTTTTGTTGTTTTTGTATCTCTGGTGGCTTTGGACCTTTGCCTGTCATTTGCATTTCTCTTTTTCCTTGGTCTTTGCATTGTGTTTTGTAGATTTTGTGCTTATAATAAAGCTGCACATGTATCTTCCTAAACTAAAGTCTCTGAGCAGTACCCAGCCCTGACAATTATGCAACTCAGTGGTGGATTATGAAAAAGACAACACACTGCCATAAAGTAATCATGTTTTAAATTTTGTTTAATAAGTATGCTAAACACTCAGTTCTCAGTGGAGCGACTACAATCCCTCTCAGAACATGAAGAACTGCTGTTGTCATTAAATAGAGTACAGCAAACACTTCTCCTGATATTAACTCATGTTTCGCAAACAAGCTTTAAAGAATTATTGGAAGCACAATTATTAACAAAGATCAATGTTTCTATTGTCAAAAACAAACTAAAGTGGGATCTAAATCATGAGTGTAAGAACAGTTTCAAAAATGCCTCTGAGGGCCATTAATATTATATAAGATTGTGTGACACAATTACAGTCACACACTGTAAAGCTGACATCCTGTATGTGCGACATCATGTGCTTTGACTGAACTTCAGGTAATTTGGGCATTGAAAGAGACATATTAATGAAAACATGTAGAGAGCTAGACATGAAATGTACTAAAACTATAACAGCCAATGGCACTGTGTTTGTAACTCAATGTTTTTTTTCTCCAAACTGGAGCTGAAGTCTGTCGTGGAGCCACACCATCTGAGCAGGGTTGACTGAAAGTGCTTGTCTTCAGACAGACATGTTTGAGCTTGAGACAGAGAACATTCAAGGCTTCATAACATCTACAACAAAAAGTGATTTTAGTACATGCTTTGTCCTTAAACCATATGTTATACAGGCATGGGCAGCTGGACTCATATTAAAAGTAGCACAAGCAGATCTATCTCTTGACGCAGGAAGGATTTTCACATCTGTTGGCTCGAGGACGAGGACCTTTCCACTCTCTCAAACACTGCCAGCAGAACTCAAAGGGTTTTCCATTGTTTTTAGTGCAAATGGCACAAATAACACTGAGATTATACGGATCTGATCTCTCAATGAAAGAGTTGCAGCGAGGACACTGGAAAAGATTTTACAAAGTCATTGGTTAAGCTAATGCACACAAAACAAGTCTATAAAGTACTTATGTTTCTAACAACAACACTCACATTTCTGATGTCTAGTAACTTCTGTGAAGTAGCTTTCTCCAGAACTTCCTCAAAGTGTTGTCGCTCTCTAAGTGTGAGTTTGGCTAATTTACGGACTTCAATGTAAGGCCATTGTTTATTACACAGAGGGCATCTCAGCTCGGCTTTACCCTGACCATATTACACACAGTAGTTATTTAGATCATAATAGCAGTGTAGAGTAAAGTCATATTCATATTCAAGTGTGTTTGGAGCTAATGTTGACTGCTTTCAAAATGTGTTACAATCAAAGATGTTCTTAATAAAATGAAGTTTAAATCAGAAACTCCTCTTACCTTGCTCAGCTGTATTCTGCAGTGGTCAGTCAGTGTCTGTGGATTAGTGACGTGACCGCAGGATAATTCAGCTCTTAAAGTGTCCAGATCGTTATCACGTGGATCTGAAGGGGAAAGGAGAATTCAGTTCTAGGCACCTGATGAATTTACATAGCAAGAAGTCGTAAAAGTAAATCAAAATGATATCACAGTAGCTACAAAGCAGGAATTTAAAGTGGTATCTATTCAAATGTAATAGACATTTAGTGAAATATTAAGCAGAAAGTTGGCATGAGGACTTTTGTTAGGTCATAAGATAATGAACAGTTATGATAACTCATTCAAATGTAATGTTATTGCTAATATGTTCCCTAATCATCAATATAGCTCAACAATATTGTTGTTCTGTGGTGAAATTTGGTAGTGATAACAATCATACCTAATGCCTTTAAATACTTAAAGCAAACTCACCGATATCACTGCGTTTCCTCACGAGCTTAATACCGAAGTTGCTGTCAGAGAGCTCATATCGTTTCTCAACATGTGCCATTTTTCAAAAGATATATATCTCCCACAAAACCGCAGTGTTCTGCTTCATGCGTCTGCTTGACTGAGTCCTAAGATACTTTCACTTTACACGTTTACTAACCCAATATCACGTGACTTACAAGAACAGCTTTCAGTACAATGGGCGTTTCACTTCACTGGAAAATTACACTCAATACACAGTAAAGTCTTTGTGTCAGGCAGTGAATCATCAGAAATGTAACTACACAGGTTTGGGCAGTTGGGCCGTGAGCAGAGGTGGGTAGTAACGAATTACATTTACTTCTTTACATTTACTTGAGTAATTTTTTTGGGTAACTTGTACTTTTAGAGTATATTTAAAGATGGGTACTTTTACTCTTACTCAAGTAAATTTCTTGTAACCCTGTAGATTGAACCATCTACAGGAGTCCACTCTTACAGATGGTGCCGAAACCCGGGATCTCTTGCAGTGAATTTTCTGAAATTTACTTTGATCTGTGTAAGAATGAGGACATTTTTCCACAGTTGATCTTGTGAATGGATTAAAGCTGACCTTCTTTGGATAAGTCTGTTTTCATTGTTTAATAGTTGAAGGAATTGCATGAAACAGAATTTAGAAGGTTTTAAATAGCTTCAATAGTCCCATTACTGTACAATCTGTGAATACTCAGATAATCTCCTCGGGATGAAAGGGAAAATTTCTAGTGACATATTGTTTGCTTTATGGAGTGAAAAAGTTGAGCCTACCTTGTCTAAACTCAAGAAAGAGTATATTGGAATTAAAAGTTCAGATGATGAAATGTGCAGATATTGGGAATTAAATGGCAGACATCAAAAGAAATCAAAACATGGTGAAATAATTGAGGCGTTAAACTTCATAAGTTGTAAAAGGCTACGTGATGTGACAACACATCTATTTTCAAGTATAGATGCGAAATGTAAAGAAGTGGATTCTAAAAATGAAGAAGCAGAAAAGTCTGAGGCAAAGATTCAAGATCTTCAAACGCAGCTAGATAACTTACTAGCTGAGCAGTTAGCCCTGACTGAAAAGTGTAAAAAGCACAAAGAAACCATTGCAGATCTCAAGGCTAAGCTAAATGCTAAAAAGCGCATGCCTCCCATAATGCTTAACAGCGATGAGATTAAAAAGCATGTTCACTTCATAGATGAGGTGACTTGCTCTAATGAATCTGAAACGTTTAGCTCAGAAAATGCACAAGAAAGTTTGCCTATTGCAGTTCTTAAGGTGAATAGCGCAGTGTCGTGTACCAGAACGCATGGTTTGCAAGCATTAGAAGGTCATTATCCTCATACTCCAGGAGAACCTAGCAGACAACCCCATGACAAAGAGAACAGGTTTTGCAGATCCTGTCAGAAAATAGGGCATGCCGAGTTAAAATGCTGGTCGCCGGGTCGAGGTCGGCCTCCGCCGTACTTTCAGAGAAATAGGAAATTACTTTCTAAGGCAAAAGATCAGCGCTCATTTGCAGGTAAGACTCTCAGTGAGCTAACTGCAGTGTTCATGCAAGGCCTTCAGCTATTAACTTCACTTGCGAGCGGGCTAGCAGCCTCTTAGCAAGGAGTTTAATAGTAAAACATTCAGATTGCAATGATCCTGTTTTCATTTTCAAATTTGTAATTGTATAACACATTGTGCGCATTGATTACACAGTATGGTTGTTTGTGTTACAAGATACACATAGACTAGTCAAGTTTATTCTTTAAAACACAGGATTGCTTTACTGTAAGTGATGAAACACTTAGGATAAAGGCTGTAGATGCTGTGCATTCTAGGCCATGTATCTTGTGTAAATTGGAATAACGTTAATACTGGAATTGTACAGCAATTTCAAGTTGCATGTGTGTCTATGTTAAATTTGTTAGTCTCCGAATTGGAAACTCTGCTATTCCCGATATAGCTGCAGTTAAACCAAGTACAGGAGCACAGAATTGCCATGTGGCTACAGTGTGAATTACAATTGCATTAACCATGAGAATGTTTTCATCACAGCGCAGGATTCAAGAACTCCAAACTTTGCATTTTATCATGCTCCTTAACAAAAACATTGGTGTGAGAGGAATTTTGAGCCAGGTCACATCTCATACTCACATTCACATACTGGCTGCCTGTTTTACAACAGGGCTAAATTTGCATCACAATTGTTAACCCTCCTCACCAGTGTTTGGACATGATTTACACATAGTCACAGCCAGTGCTTAATTTGTAAAGTGGGAGGTCCCGGAGCGCAGAGGGGGGTGGATCCGGCGACTCAAAACGCAGGTTGGAGGTAACGGAACCAAAAAAAATGTACACTGCATATAGCAGTGCTTCTCAATCTTTTTTCAATAACGTACCCCCTATCATTTTTTTTTTCTCAGCCAAGTTATTAAAAATCTACAGAGCCCCTAAAAGGACCTTTGCAAAAAAAATAAAATATACAGACTTTCGAGTGCGCACAAGAAACTTATCTGCCTTATAATTTCCGGTTTGCGTACAATTTGACACAGGAGACCTACACCTGTGCAAGACGGAATGCACATTTTGATCGTCTATATGCCATGTGACAGTGATATCCCTTGATCGTTTGTGTTTTTTTTTAATCATTACTTTATTAGCCTAATTGGGTGGGCAGAAAGCTATGCCATAATCAGAAATAATATATTTTTTTAGCAAAGTAATACTACAACTAAGAAACAAATGTGTACAAAGTTGCACAAGTCAGGATTAGTCTAAAAATGTGTGTTAAACTCACAGCACACGCAGTGATGAAGCGCAGCATTCAGAGAGACGCCATCATGAGCTGCTCGCGTTAACACTGCACAGTAGACATTTCAAGCTTTCTATACACATATTTCTCATGCCTGTGAGGCAGTAGCTGCTGAGTTTCGTTTATTCATGAGACGCACTCCAGCTCATGTGCAATACATGTGATCGCTCCCGCGCGACTTCATCTCACCCCTATAATCTGCTATTACTCTATTTTAATCAAGGTTTCGTCAGCAAATTGCTTGGATTTAATAAATAACAAGCAAATAAAGATACAATTTATACAAAACAAAATTCATTTTAAATAAAGGGCTTCATACAAAATGAAATTTAATATTAAACAAAATATAAAAACCACCAAACTAATTTCTGACCCACTTGCATCTTTGCACTTTTCATAATCAGATGAAATTTAAAAATAACATTATAATATTTAAACATAAATATTAAACAAAATACATTGTTTAATGGCTACAACAACTAGGCCTTTGGTACAGATGCATGTCATGTCTGAGCGGGATTTGAGCGAGCGTTGTTTTACCAGTGAACGGTTCATGAGCGCGCGCCTGCGTAGAGCGGATTATTGAGCTATTTTTACATTTCATCTGAAAAAAAGTTATGACTATAGTGATGTGCCCAGTCAGAATTATTAGATTTATTAAACAAATGAAAAACATTTTCAATAATAAACAATATCACTACCGATAACGATCATCATATATAAATAAAATATAGCCCTATATTTTATTATATATATATATATATATATATATATATATATATATATATATATATATATATATATATATATATATATATATATATATATATATATGTATGTGTGTGTTTATAACATTTTTGCTATAAAAAACAATTGTAAAAAAAGATAGGATCATAAGATGCGCAAATTCGAGTGACATGATTTTTTTACCACTTTCATGAAGTTTTGCTTTGTAGAAAGCCTTTCTTTGCAACAAATTTCGTTTTGTATAAATTGTATATTAATTTGAGTAAATGTTGCATCAACTAATTGCTTGTATTTAATAAATAAAAAGCAAATATAACAGACAATATAATAACCGTGACATGGAGGCACCGGTGCGCCGCGTTCATTGCATTGCGCGTGAACTGCAGCGCATCTAATCATAAATGAATTCAACTCAGCATAGGCCTATGCATACATTAGCCATTAAATATATTTGTTGCATTGGACGGATCAGGATCCTTTCTACAACAGACCAAGGCTTTCTCGCGGCTCGCATCAGCAGAGCATTGCATCGTCAATAGACCGCAAAACAAACAAGGCCGCGTGTATTTCAGAACATGCACTGCACGGGTGCGAAATGTACGAAAATAAAATAAATACACTGCATCAATTGTTTCACAAGCAGTTATTTTTCGGGCTATTAAATTAACTAAGAAAAAAAAAAAAAAAACACTCAATAGTGACATATGAGGTGCCGGATTCAATAAAAAAGGTTCCGGATCCAACATCGGAGGTGTTCCAGCTCAAATTAAGCCCTGGTCACAGCTAAATTTAGTCACATAAATTAGATTTTCACACAAAGTCAAATCTCCATCTGTCTCACAAAATGTGTTTATATCTAGACTGTATTACTACTGTGAATTTCTTCAAGTTATTGTTTGTTTTGTTTCTTTCTTTTGATTTACTAAATCAGGTATTATTTGTCTCACCAATTTAAATATCAAAAGGGTATTTCTCATCCTTACCTAGTGAAAAATATTTTATCAGTGTATTGTAAGAATGCATTTGATTTTTTGATTTTTCTTATTAGTCTTTGTATTTTTCCATTTTACAATGTAACAATGGTTTCTGGCATGAATTCAATTGAATTTCTGTATTTTGTTACACAATATTTTGCTGATACTCTTAATGAAAGAGGGGTGTAAACCCAACAATGTGATTGTTGTTTTGTTATGATGCAGATTATTTAAATGTTTCTAGAAATAATGTAAGAGCTTGTGAGATCTTCTTTTTATTCTAAACCTTGACCACTTTATTAAGGACATCGATTTAAAGGCTTATTGCCAGAGAATATTTTAATCTGACCATATCAAACTTCTGACCAATGACAAATTCCAATGACCAAATGACAAATGACAAAAGTGTATGCTATTTTGCTGTTTGTTTGGCTATTTGTTACAGGAATCTTGCTGTTCGAGTTCACCTCCTGTGTTCTGCCTCAGAAAGAGAGACAAGCGTTTGTTCTCATCTTCAGTGACTGTTCTTGAGGTGTGAGGTATTCAATGGACGTTTTGCATATCAGTGATCAAAGAGATTGCACCACACCATTTGATGAAGTTCTCAAGCAGGTGTAAGGACTGACAGAGTGCTTTTCCAACATGCCTGGACGACAAGTCTGAAGATGACATCTACACAACGGAAAGCATGTCTTTGTTGACTGTGTCACCTCTGGACATTTTATGAATGTGGCCAAATGTGCCAAGGGGGGACTGAAGGGATTGAAAATAATCAAAGATATTTGAGATTTGAAATCCAACAAAGAAATTTGCTTTACTGTTGTCAACCCACATTTCCTTATCAGAAGGACCTGGAAGACAAAAGACAGCCCTGTAGGACACATGGGGTCACACCTTTACAGTGGGGGAAGTTTGGTCTGATTGGTCAGTTTAAAAGAATACGTTTGATTTCAGTCACATGGTCAAGGAATAGATAAAAGAGGATTGGAACTGTGGCTTTTTCTCTTTTTTCCTCTGGCTCTTGAGGTCATTGGGGCTTCTCTTCTTTGCTCTCTTCCTCTCTCTCTCTCCCCACTCTCTTGCTCTCTCTCTCTCTCTCTCTCTCTCTCTCTCTCTCTCAGGTAACATTGTATTCATGCTGTGTACGATTAATGGTATAAGTTTATCATCTCATACATCCATTTTGAAACTATTTTAAGTGTAACCATAACCAGATTTTGTCATTAAATCCTTTCTATTATGAATACTGTACTAACTAGTTTTGATTTAGTATTGACTTTGAAGTGCTCCCTATTGCAATACAATATAGTCATATTATAGCAACGCTCTCCCACATATTTTGCTATTGTAACTGCGCTTATCTCCGTCGTTGGTATAAGTTGCAGTGGGTGGAAATAGACAAGAAATGTACAGTTTTCTTCCATCTTTCTGATAACGTTTCTTTAGTCTTCTGGCAACCCTGTAGATTGAACCATCTGCAGGATTCCACTCTTACACATTCAGTGGCGTTCCTCCACTACTGTCAAATGGTAATAATTATATTATATATTTTAAAATAAGTTAATATGACTTTCGCAAGTCTCGCAAAACGTTGGAGAGGCTGCTTCGCGAGAGGTGGCTACGCATCACCCGCTTATAATTAGTGCGCGTATAGTCGGAAGATGATGGCCGAAGCAGAGGAAGATGTGTGTGAGGAAGATGTGTGTGAGCTACCGGAGGCAGATCATCGTGGCCTCAAGTTCAGTCTATGATTTCACTCCAAGATATAGAATAGTTTCATAATGCGATGCATGCTGTGTGCACCAAAATGAACAGACATCTAAGCATACAAGAATTCCACCCTGAAAAGAACATGTAGCGGTAAGTGTCACAATGATAAGTTTTTAAGTTTAAGTTTAAAGTTTATTGTCATTTGCACAGGTACGTTTCAGTACAGGTACATTGGAATTCTTATGCGTTTCTAAAAGTCAAGTTCTAGATAAAAAAATTATGTATAAAAACGAATAATATATATTCATACACCCACATGAACACATAGCCTGCATATATTTGTTTATTTGTTTCCTTTAAAAGGATCCCCATTAGCTGACGCCAAGACGACAGTTAGTCTTCCTGGGGTCCAAACAATACATACAAAACCCAATAATTACAATCACAATTACTCCAAATATATCATATGTAAAATAAAATAATGAAAAACAACATAGCACATAATACAACCTCACTCAACCAAGCCAGACAATATTATGATATTGAAAACAAATACAGTCTTGGTCTTTTTTTAAAACCAATTTTTCCCTTGATTTCACGAACCCCAACTGGAAGATTGTTCCAAAACACAATTGACCTATAAAAAATGGTCCTCTTCATAGAGTCAGATTTACGTAGGGGTAAAGAAATCTGACGACTATTCACCCCTCTTGTGTAATGTGAATGCATATCTGAATAGTAAATTATATTATCATAAAAAAATGTTGGAGTCCGAGTATTAATAATTCTATGAAGGTATACTAACATATTAACAGATAGTCTATCCTTGACCATCAGCCAATCAAGACGTTCATGCATCACTGCAACACTAGTTCCCCTTTGAGGGAACTCGAACTGCGTCATCGTGATGACACTTTGGGGAACGCCCCTCGCGTAAAGCGTCTGAAGAAACTGTAGAATCAGCCCAATCCGATTGGTGTTGCGTGATGACGTAGTATGTGACGGCATACCCGGAAGATACAAAGAGACGTCTGAACGTAACAGAGATAGCTTTTTTGCTCTTCAGCGTTAGCGCTCTGTGTTACCAGTCTGAGAGTATTTGGTGTTGTTATCTACCAACGTTGTTTTCACAAGCGTACAGGGCTCGCGAATTCCATGGCCGGTCCCATGCTGTTGAGGCAGCACGGTTGATCTATCATGGACTCGCAGATGGGTCTGTCAGGGGAACTTGAGAAGTGCTTATGCATTTTCTCCTTCCCGGTGACAGCTCCATTGTTCTCCTTCCCTCCGTGGAAGCCCGCGCTGCGGCTTCTTCCCCCGGGGTGGAGGACCCGATGCGTGAGCTGTCTGATTCTGAGGAATTAGATGGGCTCCGTATCGAGGCTCGCCTTTCCTAATGCAGATTCAACCTCGAGTTGTCGAGGCGGCGCGCAGGTTTGGGTCTGTTATTAGAGTGATACAACGTGACACGGTGAGAAGGGATACTGTGGGTGCGAGGCATGCAGTCAGCTCCTGAGGGGGCGGGCTGTTTTCATTCAGAAATATCTCGACGCGTACTGCCGTGCGCCTTCGGGTGTTTCAGCCTCGCGCCCGTTTGGCTTTTTTCTCGAGGGATGAAAGCCAGTTGTATTATAACGGCTTGAACCACGTTGCTGAGGCAACGTGTGGTTTACGAGCCGTATATAATACAATTAAGCAGTATTGTCTGATAATTGTGGCTGCGTTTTATTCTGAGGAATTAAATAAAATATGATCTGACTTTGAGGAGTTAGATATTCAGCCTATTATTCAGACCATGTTCACCGTATTTGTGAAATGTGATACTGTTTGGCTTTCTTCTCGAGGGAGGAAGGCCAATTGTATTATAACTGCTTGAGCCGTGTTGCTGAGGCAACGTGTGATTTTCGAGCCGTATGTAATATAATCGAACAGTATTCGCTTTCACCTTACTATGGCTGCATTTAATTCCGAGGAATTAAATTAAAATATTATCTGACTATAGGAGTTAGATGTATTTTTTACTCAGCCTATCATTCAGACCAGGTTGCACGGTTGGGTGATTATGATGACATTTAATTCTGAGGAATTGAGTGTCATGTTATCTGACTTTGTTAAGTTAGATACTTAATCAGTCTGTCGCCCAAGCGTGTTTGACTTGTCTGGATATCCATCTAAGATTGGAGGTTGCGGCCCTGTCGAGCTGCTCCCTTAGATGAGGCCCCTGCTGGCCGGCCCCCTCTCCCGGGTAGGAGCGATCGAGGTCGCCTCCCCTGAGGAGCTTTTGGGAATCGATGTTGTGCTCCCGCCGTCTAGTACGTTTCGGGCCACATCGTTTCTCAGCGCACGCGCGCTGCACCAGCCGCCTCTAGCAAGACCTGCGGCAGTCCAGCAAACGCGTACGCACAGCGAAAATCTTCCTCGATTTCGCCCTGCCAGTTAGCCGCTTCAGGGGGTCGGGGAGGAGGCTCGGTTGACACCCGAGGCCGGCCTCGAGAGGCTGGTTCCCTTAGCAGATTATCTCGGCGCATGGTTATGCCTCCGAATATATCAGCATGGGTCCTGCGTACTGTAGAACGGGGTTACAGGCCGCAGTTCAGTTCCCTCCCCCGAAGTCTAACGGGGTGGTCTGGATTGTGGTCGGCCCAGAGCAGGTGCGGGTAATGGAACAGGAAGTACACTCCCTGTCGGTTAAGGAGGCTTTGAACGTATTCCTCCGCCAGTCAGGGAGTCCGGGTCCTACAGCCGGTACTTCATAGTTCCTAAGAAGGATGGCCAGTTGCGTCCAACTTTAGATCGGAGGTACTTGGATCGTTCTCCGAGGAGATTCAGATTCAAGATGCTTGAGTGTCGTGGTTCAGATCCAGTCTGAGGACTGGTCTGTCACGGTGGATCTAAAGAGGACACATACTTCCATGTTCCATCCTTCTGTGTCACGGGGGATTCCTGAGGTTCGCTTTCAGGGGCGAAGCGTATCATTATCAGGTTCCTCCATTCGGGCATCACTGTACAGCAGTTTAGGACTGCTGGGACTTGCGGCAGCTGCGTCCAACAGAATTTCTCTTGGCCTGCTGCACGAGACCCCTACAGTGGTGGCTGGGAACCAGGGAGGTTTTCCTTGAGGGGAAGACCATTCTGTATGATCAGGGTAATGCGCAGATGCCTTCGTTCCCTCGTCATATGGAAGAGACCTGGGTTCCTGTCCCGGGGGCCGGTGCTGGGAGCATCATGTTGCCGGGAAACCGTTTCAACAGACGCATCCCTCACTGGTTGGGACACGGTCATGGAAGGCCGCTTTTTCAGAGGTCTGTGGGAGACCCGGCATTCTTCCTGGCACATCAACTGCCTAGGAATGTTGGCGGTCTACAAAGCTCTGAGGAGCTTCCTCCCGGACCTCCGCGGCCACCATGTCCTGATGCGTAAGTGAACCAGGGGGCTTTCCTTGAGGGGAAATTCTTTCTGTATGATCAGGGTAACGCGCAGATGCCTTCGTTCCCTTGTCATATGGAAGAGACCTTGGTTCCTGTCCCAGGGGCCGGTGCTGGGAGCATCATGTTGTCGGGAAACCGTTTCAACAGACGCATCCCTCACTGGTTGGGACACGGTCATGGAAGGCCGCTTTTTCAGAGGTCTGTGGGAGACCCGGCATTTTTCCTGGCACATCAACTGCCTGGAAATGCTGGTGGTCTACAAAGCTCTGAGGAGCTTTCTCCCGGACCTCCGCGGCCACCATGTCCTGATACGATCCGACAATATGTCGGCAGTATCGTATCTAAACCACCAGGGGGGCCTGAGGTCGCGCCCTCTTTGCAGACTGGCGCATCAGGTTCTCCTGTGGTCCCAGGGGAGGTTGTCATCCCTCAGGGCGATGTACATCCCCGGGGACCAAAACTAGGGAGCAGACATCCTGTCGAGGCAGGGGCTGAGGCACGGGGAATGGCGACTCCACCCCGAGGTGGTAGAGGCTATGTGCGAGCGGTTGGGCCCGGTGGAAGTGGATCTATTCGCGTCTCAAGAGACGTCCCACTGCCCGCTGTGGTTCTCCCTCACTCATCCGGCCCTGCTGGGGCTGGATGCCATGGCACAGATGTGGCCGAGGCTACGTCTGTACACTTTTCCCCCGATCACTCTGCTCCCGGGAGTACTGGAGCGTGTCCGCCGGGAGGGCATCAGCCTTCTCTTAGTAGCACCCCGGTGGCCCACTTTAGTATGGTTCTCCGACATCATCTACCTGCGGGACGGTCCCCCATGGCAGGTCTCTCTGAGGAGGGACCTGCTATCTCAGGCCGAGGGCACGATTTAAGCCTACCCCCGGCCAGAGGTGTGGGGTCTCTGGGTCTGGCCCTTGAGGGGGCCCAGTACCTAGTAGAGGGCCTGTCGGCGGGTGTCGTAGAGACCCTACTCAGCTCCAGAGCTCCTTCCAGCAGGAGGTTGTACAGCCTGAAGTGGAATGTTTTCCACTTGGCGTAGAGAGCGGGTGGTGAACCCAGTTATCTGCCCGGTGGCTTCAGTGCTGGAGTTCCGTCAAGACCGCTTCTCCGCCGGTCTTTCCCCGTCCACACTTAAGGCGTATGTGGCTGCCATTTGGGCTTTCCACGCACCTCTAAGTGATGGGCCGTTGGGAAGGCACTATCTGGTTGTACGATTCCTCCGTGGGGCTCGGAGGATGAGGCCTGCGGCTCATTCCAGGGTCCCAACCTGGGACCTGGCGGTGGTGCTCGAGGGTTTGGCTGAGGCCCCCTTTGAGCCGCCGGAGTCGGCTGAGGCGAGAATACTGACCTTCAAGGTGGCTTTTTTCCTTGCCATCACTTCTCTGAGGAGAGTGGGGGACCTCCAGGCCTTGGCTATCACGCCGACTTGCCTGGAGTTTGCCCCTGGCATGGTAAAGGCCATCTTGCATCCCAGTCAGGGCTACGTGCCCAAGGTGCCATCTATTGTGGCACGGTCAGTGGTTCTCCAGGCTTTTCATCCTCCACCTCACGTGACGGCGGAAGAGAGCAGACTTCACCTCCTCTGCCCCGTGTGGGCATTGAGGATTTACTTGGAGAAGTCTGCTCAGTGGAGAAAGTCAGACCAGCTGTTGGTGTGTTTTGGTTCACCCAAGAAAGGGCTGCCTGCGTCAAAGCAGACGATCAGTAACTGGATTGTCCAGGGTATAGTCATGGCTTATCGGGTGCGCAACTTGCTTTCACCTTTAGCCGTGAGGGCCCATTCTACCAGGAGCATATCCTCCTCGGTGGCCCTCCTTTCTGGAGCCTCTATGCAAAAGATCTGCGAGGCGGCTGGGAGGCCACCCCTCACACCTTCATTCGTTATTATAGTCTGCATCTCTCTGAGACGCCTGGCGCGAGAGTGCTTGCCCCCTAGTTGTGCCTGGTTTCCAGCTTCACACTGGGGTGGGTATGATTGGTACTCGTTCCCCAAAGTGTCATCACAATGACGCAGTTCGAGTTCCCTCGAAGGGGAACGTCTCGGGTTATGACTATAACCCTTGTTCCCCGAGAAGGGAACGAGACACAGCGTCTCGTGTCCACCCAATCATCAGAGCGCTCGCTTCATCGCAAAGAACGCTATCTCTGTTACGTTCAGACGTCTCTTTGTATCTTCCGGGTATGCCGTCACATACTACGTCATCACGCAACACCAATCGGATTGGGCTGATTCTACAGTTTCTTCAGACGCTTTACGCGAGGGGTGTTCCCCAAAGTGTCATCACGATGACGCAGTGTCTCGTTCCCTTCTCGGGGAACAAGGGTTATAGTCACTACCCGAGACGTTCTCGAAGAACAACCAAGAACCAGTCTTGCAGCCTTCTTTTTAAATGACTACTTGATGCAGCAGACCATACAACAGAACAGTAATCCAAATGACACAAAACCAATGTACAAACAACACGACTAAACAGATGTGAATTTAGAAACTGTGCACATTTACGCGTAACTGCAAGAACTCTACCCATTTTAGCAACAACTGTGTTAATGTGATCAGACCATGACAATGTGGAATCAAGCCAAAGTCCAAGAAGCTTCACCTTTTTTACCTGCTGGATATTTTGACCATTTACTTGTATATTAATTTTAGGATTATCAGATACTCTATACTTAGAACCAAATATTATACTCTTAGTTTTGAAAATATTTAGAACAAGTTTATTTGTTTTGATCCAGTTATACAATTTGCTAATCTCACAAGACAGAACCTGATTAAGCTCTGAACATGTAGAGGCTGCATAATAAAGAGTAGTATCATCAGCATAGTCAATGTAGCCTTACTGAGTATATACAGCATTTCATTTGTAAAAATTGAAAATAACAAAGGTCCGAGGCAACTTCCTTGAGGAGCACCACATTCCAAGGACCTGCTACAAGATAATGCACCATTAAAATAAACTCTTTGCGACCTCTCCGACAGATAGCTCTTAAACCACTTGATTGCTGAGGAAGTAAAACCATAACTAATAAGTTTGGAAATCAAAATTTCATGATCGATCACATCAAAGGCAGCACTAAAGTCCAGTAGTAGTGTACCCACTAGCATTGAATTATCAATTGATGTTAGCCAGCTATCCGACATTTGAGCCATTGCAGTGCAGGTGGAATGACCATACCTATAAGCATGCTGAAACATCGTAGTCAAATCATTTTTAGAAAAATAATCTTGCACTTGCTTAAATACAATCTTTTCCAATAATTTACTTAGAATAGGCAAAATGCTTATAGGCCTACTATTTGGACCACAGAAAGTTAATTTTGTGTCTTTGGGTAAAGGAATTATCTTACCCTCCTTCCAAAGTTTTGGACACTCACCACCAATCAGACACCTATTAAAAATGTGACAGATTGGTTTAGAAATATGTCCAGCCGATAACTTCAACAGCCGACTATCCAAGTTGTCTGTACCAGCAGACCCACCAACAGTCAAAGATCTCAACAACATTTCCACCTGCACAACATTAACCTGATGAAATTCAAAACTACACAGTTTATCTTTCATAATACACCTTTCAATTAGCTCATTTGAGTTGGAATCAACAGTGTATTTCATTGTCTCTCTAAAATTAGAAACCTTATTAACAAAATAATCATTAAAATAATTTGCAATCTGTCTTGGCTTAGTCAAATAAACTCCATTCAATTCAACAAAAGAAGTACAAGAAGATTTTTTTCCCATAATTTCATTGAGTACATTCCACATTCTCTTACAATCTGTACCACTATCGTCAATTCTCTTCTGAAAATATTTTTTCTTTTTCACTCTGTTCACCTTGGTCACCTGATTCCTTAAAATACAATACAAATTTCTGTCCTCAAGAGATTCAGAAAGAACCGCAACCTTTTTAGCCTATTCCCTTTGAGCCATTAAGCTCCTTAACTCAGTATCAACCCAAGGAGCGCTTTTGGCTTTAACTGTTAATTTCTTTAATGGTGCATGATTGTTAAAAACTCTCATAAAACAATCCATAAATAAATTAAGAGATGCTTCCACATCATCAATGTCACTTATCAAATTCCATTTAATATTATCCAATTCATTTAAAAAACTCTCCTCATTAAATCTCCTATAAGATCTTTTCATAATAATTTTAGGACAGGCTCTAGGTAGCTTAGTTCTCCTAGAGACAGCAATACAGTTGTGATCACTAAAACCAACTGTTACAGAAACGGGTGTTGAGCACATATCAGGATTATTAGTGTAAATATGATCAATACATTTTGATGTTAAAGACCCTGTATTGTTACTAGAAATTCTTGTTGGCTGATCCATTAATTGAGATAAACCACAGGTGTCTGTCATAGTGTAGCGGGAAATTTCACTACAATGTAGGGGTAAGTGTTTTCTATTGCTCTACCTTGGACGACTAGGAAAATGACAGGATCTAGGTCCCCACCCCCTAGTACAATTAATTCCTATACTTGTTGTCTAAGTATGTTTTTCTCTGTCTTGATTTGTTTATGTCTTTCTCTTTTAGTGATGACTGGCGGGGAAAAGGCTCCAAGACTCAAAATGTACACGGTAGCTTCTCAGAGTTTGATTAAGTTAACTTTCCTTTTCACGACGACCAGCCAACAAGACAGGAGGAATGCCCCTACTCCAAGAAGACAATAGTCTTAGACTTATTTACCTAAATGTTCAGTAAAGAATAAACAAACAAAAACAAGTCATGAGATAAACTCTTGTTTCACTTCACTTATGTACACAACAAAATGTACAACAAAAAGAAATAAAGCTTTGTTCAGATTTACTCTTATGTTCAGTCTCTTTTCTTCAATTATGCTCAAACCAAACAGAAATAGGAAGATAACAACAGTTCTGATAGAATGTTCAAATGGTACTCAGTTCACTCAAAAGTACATTATAGACTTTACATTCACATCAGATATTTTACATGTCAGTCCACACACCGGAGTGAGATCCACAACCCAGGGTTAAATTTTACCTCACAGTAGAACTGAGCTGGCGTTGGAGTGTCCAGATATGGCAGGGTAATTGAATCAACAAATTGCAACCTGTTCAAAAACAGAAAGTCTCTTTCCCTTTTTTTAGAACACAAGAAAAACAGAGAGAATCCCAAAAATATATATATATCATCCACTGAGTGCTTCCAATATACGAGGCAGTCCTTTTCCACAAAAAAAACACGTACCGTAATGGAGATTCGCTCAAAACAAAACTGTTACCAGTTCAAAAAGTGTATGCAGATTTATGCAGAAAGTTTATAAAAAAAAAACTTCCAAATCTTAAAATGAATTTCACTGCAAGTGTCCAAAAAAAGGAATTTTAGAGAAAAATATAGAAAGGAAGAAAATAGTTCTCAGGGCCAATAGCTGACATACTCACAGTGGGAAGAAAAATACTGTCAGTGAAGATTTCAAAGAAGTCGCAATGCCGTTTGCATCCACACAGCGGCGCTAATGTGTCAAAAATGGCGAGCGAGGATTTTTCTCGAAACAACAGAGGCAAAAATCACTCGATCTGCATCAGCGTTATTCCACAGCAAAAACAAAAATAATGTCCGTGTATTTTCTTCCGGATGTCAACTGTAGTTCAACAAGCAGTGGAGAAAACTCACGGTACCTCAGCTCCCTTTAATCGGAGACAAACACTCGGGCCGTCGGACCGTCTCAGCCAGCACGACGAGCAATGCCCCTCTTCATAACACACACACACGCAGTTCAGTTCTTCAGCATCAGCGATCACGCTCGGCTGAAACTCACAACAGCACAAGCTCGGTCCAGCTTCTCACCAGCTCACCTCGACACTTGTAAAAATGCTGTTCACGTAGAATCCAAGAAGTCACGAGAAAAACTAAAACTTTTCTCTTTCCCTTCTCTCCGTATCTTTTTTTCCGCACGTGTCGCTCCTCCCCTCTCTCACGCACACCCTTTTCACAAAACCCCTTTCAAAATTAAAGTCCTCGTATACCTCCACATTCCCCCCTGCTAAACCCTGCCATATACAGGACTCTCCAAGACGACCAGCTCCTGAGTAAAACAGAAAAACACAAGAACAGTTATCATTTGATTCATCAACACATTTTCAACATATGTTTAGACATTCTCTTGAAACAAAACACATTCTTTGACAGTTTCTTTACACATTTAAACCCAATTACATAATGTAATCATCCTTATACCTTACAGGCAATCTACCCTGCGTTTCTCTCTTCGAACGTCTGAGATCAGGTACCCCACTAGTGTCAGCTTCTGAAATTTCAGAGTCCTCAGATTCCCCATCTTGTCCCATTCCTACACTCTCAACCTCAGCTACACTACCCTCCTCACATACCACTCCACCCTCGACTTCCCCGGGTAAGTCTGTGTTTGGTAAATGTGTGGTATATGGAATGTAGACAATGTCATGTGAGTCAATGTGTGTGTTCAACAATTCTTTTTCTCTTTTTGCACGTGTGACCTGAATTGTGGGTGAGGGGAAGGTACAGTGTCTCAATTGATCTCTGTGAACCACCTTCGTGGAACCTCCCTGCTCAGGACGTACAGTAAACACTGGTAAACCTGCATGATTCTGTTGCACTACCAAATACGGTATGGACTCCCACTTATCTTGGATTTTGTTTCGTCCTCTAAACTTGTGGTTACGCAACAATACTCTGTCACCAGGTCTAATGAGCGCTCCTGCAGCCTTGCGGTCATAGACCCTCTTCCTTCTCCTGGAAGCTTCTTGGGCAGTTGCTTTCGCAGTCTCCACTGCAGTCCTCAGACGTTCATGGTGATTCTTCACCCACTCATCTAGATCATCCGCCTCATCATCAGTTAGGTCTTTTCCTCCTAGGACATCCATGGGCAGCCTTGCATCCCGTCCAAACATTAGATAAAACGGAGAATAACCCGTTGAAGAATGCACATGACTATTGTAAGCCATTACTAATTCAGGCAGGTAAGTTTTCCAATCCTTCTTCTTTTCCGCAGGCAACGTCCGCAGCATGTCATGCATCGTACGATTGAACCTTTCGCACTGCGCGTTTCCTTGCGGATGATAAGGACTGGTGCGACTCTTGCTGATTCCATACAGCTTACAGAGCTCCTTGATTACGTTTGCTTCAAAACACCTCCCTTGATCCGAGTGTAGCCGGGCAGGACAACCATAGCAGACAAACCAGTGTCGTACAAGAGCTTTGGCGGTGGTAAGTGCTGTCTGATTTTTAGTTGGGACTGCTACAGTAAATCTCGTAAACATGTCCGTAAGCACTAAAACATTCTCGTAACCCCCTGCTGACCTCTCAAGCACGGTGTAATCCATGGCAAGAACTTCTAGAGGTGCGGTTACGTTGGTGCAAGTCATAGGAGCACGAATCTTGGGGAACACATCCTTAGCTAGGGTACATCTTCGACACTGGGTTACCCATGTTTGTATGTCATTGGCCATTGTGGGCCAATAATAACTCCGTCGCATCTGCTCTATCGTACTCCTGCTACCAAAATGCCCTCCATGTTCATGCACTCCTTTATACACTCTCTCCCGTAAAGACTCCGGCACTACCAACTGCCAAATCTCCTCTCCATCTCTTGGGTCCGTAATCACTCGAAACAGCACTTGATGCCTTAGTTTCAGACGCTCAAACTGTCTAGCAAGCTTCTTTTGCTGGGTTTCCATACCCCGAAAACTACATGTCACTAACCTCCGGTTCTCGAGCACAGCATCGTACACAGGTGCTATACAAGGATCTTTCCTCTGCTGCTCTTTGATGGATAACCAGCTGTAACCATCAACACCCTTCTTTATGGCTGCTTGAGTGGCCACTCGGACTGTGGACTTGTAATCCTCTTCTCCTTTCCCTGGCCACAGGCATGCCCGTACCTCGTCTGAGGTCAACCGAATGAAGTCTTTTTCAGTGTCCTCCTTCTCGGGTTCCATACCCCAGGGAATCCGTGAAAGAACGTCAGCATTAGTATTCTGTCTGCCAGGCTTGTAGCAAACCTCAAAATTGAACTCTGCTAGCTGAGCGGCCCAGCGTTGCTCAACTGCTCCAAGGTTGGCTGTCTCTAGATAACGGAGAGGGTTGTGATCGGTAATAACCTGAAACTTTGCAAACATTAGGTACTCCTTAAATTTCTCGGTTACTGCCCATTTAAGGGCCAGTAACTCCAACTTGAAGGCACTGTAATGCCTGTCATTTCTTTCAGATCCCTTTAGTCCTCTGCTCGCGTAGGCAATGACGCGCTCTACGCCCCCCTGCTTTTGGCTGAGTATGGCGCCGAGTCCATTTAAACTCCCATCCGTCGTAAGGATGAACGGACACTGGAAATCAGGGTAAGCCAAAATCGGAGGTGACATGAGACAATCCCTTAACTTCCTGAATGCGATCTGACACTCCTCATTCCAGACGAACGGTTCTGATGACTTGCCTTTATTACCTTTTCCCACTAGGGCATGCAGGGACTTGGCCAGCTGTGCGAATCCTGGAACAAACCGGCGATAGTAACTCATAAATCCCAACAGCTGTCTAACCTCCCTCACATTCGACGGTGCAGGCCATGCATCCAAGCACTGAACCTTGTCCTTGTCCACCTGAACTCCCTTTGACGAAATTATGTGTCCCAAAAACCGAACCTCTGGTCTCAGGAGGAAACATTTACTCGGTTTCAGCTTCAGTCCGTGCTGACGCAACCTGGAGAAAACAAGCTCCAACTTCTCACAATGACTCTTAAAGTCCACTGAGAACACAATAATGTCATCGAGATAGATTAAGAGAATGTCAAATGCCAGATCACCTAATGCTGCACCCATCAATCGCTGAAAGGTGGCCGGAGCGTTGCATAAACCAAACGGCATCCGTGTCCACTCAAACAACCCGAACGGTGTTGTGACAGCAGTCTTCTCCCGGTCTAATTCATTTACTGCCACTTGGAAATAACCTGCCGTGAGATCCAGTGTGGAAAACAATTGTGCATTCCCCAACGCATCCAAGGATTCCTCCACACGGGGAAGGGGGTAGGCGTCCTTGAATGTGACTTGATTAAGTCTCCTGTAGTCACAGCAAAAACGAACACCACCGTCCTTCTTTATCACAATGACTGCAGGTGAGGCCCATGGACTGCGACTCTCTTTCAGTACCCCTTGACTGACGAGATCTTGCACATGTCTCTTGAACTCTTGAAAAACGTGAGGGGGGACTCGTCTATGGCGTTGCTTAATTGGCTGAGCATCTCCAGTAGGTATGCTATGTGTCACTGTCGTTGTGTATCCATAGTCCGTGTCACTCTTGGAGAACACATCACTGTAACGTGTCAGCAGAGAATTTAACGCCTCCCGTTGCGTCTCCGACAGTCCATCCTGGTTCACCTGAACTGGAATTGACAGTTGTTCGTGTTGGCTTTCAACCTTAATGCTGCACTGTACATGCCGTCTAACACGTAACTCGTCATCATCCTCTTCGAATTCCAACATTTGCTTTGGGACTACTTTTTGAGGCTTAGACACTACTGCAATTCTGGACCGTGGCATCAACCTGACAGTTTCTTGGCAGAGATTTAACACCCGCACCGGAACTTTACCCTTTTCTGGGCTTGCAAGCACATTCGCTACAAACAGTCCTTTTGGAAGGGTAACAGAATCTGTGCACTCCACAAGTACTTGACGCTTCACTTGATGAGGTATACTGCAGTGGCCTTCCACAATCTTCTCACTTAAGGGCGGGATTGTCACAACTTGCTTCCCAGACACCTTAACAAATCCTATCCTTCCCTCTGGACCCAAGAGTCTTTCATCTTTGTTCACTCTTGCTATCACTCGCCTGACATTTGCATCTGCATGTTGACTGACTTTACTTTCCTTGTTCAACTCCTTTCCAGACAGTACAAGATTTTTCAAATCACTAAGCACATTCATCCCCACAATTCCATCCAATCCTTTCATCTCCTTTGCATCGGGGTTGGACTCTGTGAGCACGAAAACACACTTCCCTGTAAGCAGACTTCCCATGCACTCTATATCTGCCTGTAGACATCCAAGAACAGGAATGTCTAGTCCGTTTGCAGCAGTGAGGCGCACCCAGTTAGCAGACGACAGCTGTATCTCTTGCCATCCGAAATGTTGTTTAAAGTGAGACTCTGAGATGGTGGTGACCTCTGAACCTGTGTCCAGCAAGCATTTTGTGGGCACCCCTGCTATTTTTACATCCACTGTCAAACAGTCTCCAAAAGCACTCTCCTTTAGTGTTTCTGGTATTACATTGGCCCTCCAGTCAGCTGTATGGCACCGGATTACTGAAGGCCCATTAGTGTTTGCCAAGTCACCCGACGAAGCTCCTCTTAACGCCTCAGTCACTTGCACCATTTGTGATGACGCAGCGCCCCGGTTACCCAGCTCCTTATGCTGCCCGCAACGTCGACTTGTGTGACCTGGTTCACCACAGGTGTAACAGATATATTTTCCTTCGCTGTTTTTCAGTGGCTGTCTCCTCGGCACACCAGGCTGGGGGTCAACTCTCCCTTGACTATGGACTATTCTGTACAATTCTTCCTGACGCACAGCTATCTTCTCTATTGCTTCGTGCAACTTTTCTAACGTTAGTGATGATGAATTGTCACCAGTCGCAACTGTAGTGTGAACTGCTGCTCTCGCACGTACAGGGGTCTTCAAGTTACCTTCAGGCTGTACTTCCTCCTCTTCGGACCATGTGATGGCATCCTGCATCAGCTGTGCAAAAGTCAAGCTTCGCTCTTCCTTAATCCTTCGTTTCATCTCTCTTCTTAGGAAATCATCCCTTAGTCCAAGGACTAGCTGCTCTTTCAGAACACTCTCTTCATCTGAAACTCTGCGTGGCTCTCTGCGCTTTACCTTGTAAAGTTTCTCTCGTAAATCATACGCATAGGCACGTATGGTCTCGCCGGGTGCTTGTTTTCGATCATAAAAGTCTTTTAACCTGGTGCCAATAGGTACCTTGTCCCCATAGGTTTCCTCGAGCAGCCTGAAGATGGACCGCACACTGTCTTCCCCTTCTTCCAGCATGAACTTCACAGTATCTTTAGCTTCCCCCTTTAGGTGCTGCTTTATCAGCTCCACTTGATCTTCCTCTGGCACCTTCATGACTCGGAATGCTGATTTCATAGAGACTATCCACTCTTCCACGCTTCCTTCACCAGGTTTGGTGGAGCCAGTGAAATCGATAAGTTTATGATCTCTTGGGATATAGATCGTTGCTGGGGTTGCACGAGTGGATGCTTGCTGCTCCATTACTGCTCTAGCCAGTGACAGGGCTTCTCGTTGTTCCGTTCTGGCATGATCCAATGCCCCGGCTTGCTCCGCTAACCTCCTCTGCATTTCAGCAAACTCCTTCTTCAGCTCTTCCAGTTCTGCCATTTTTCTTCTTGCTCACAGACCTGGGACAGAATACTACAACAAAAATTAGCCTAAGTATGATCCTGTTCGTGACGCCAGTTTAATGTAGCGGGAAATTTCACTACAATGTAGGGGTAAGTGTTTTCTATTGCTCTACCTTGGACGACTAGGAAAATGACAGGATCTAGGTCCCCACCCCCTAGTACAATTAATTCCTATACTTGTTGTCTAAGTATGTTTTTCTCTGTCTTGATTTGTTTATGTCTTTCTCTTTTAGTGATGACTGGCGGGGAAAAGGCTCCAAGACTCAAAATGTACACGGTAGCTTCTCAGAGTTTGATTAAGTTAACTTTCCTTTTCACGACGACCAGCCAACAAGACAGGAGGAATGCCCCTACTCCAAGAAGACAATAGTCTTAGACTTATTTACCTAAATGTTCAGTAAAGAATAAACAAACAAAAACAAGTCATGAGATAAACTCTTGTTTCACTTCACTTATGTACACAACAAAATGTACAACAAAAAGAAATAAAGCTTTGTTCAGATTTACTCTTATGTTCAGTCTCTTTTCTTCAATTATGCTCAAACCAAACAGAAATAGGAAGATAACAACAGTTCTGATAGAATGTTCAAATGGTACTCAGTTCACTCAAAAGTACATTATAGACTTTACATTCACATCAGATATTTTACATGTCAGTCCACACACCGGAGTGAGATCCACAACCCAGGGTTAAATTTTACCTCACAGTAGAACTGAGCTGGCGTTGGAGTGTCCAGATATGGCAGGGTAATTGAATCAACAAATTGCAACCTGTTCAAAAACAGAAAGTCTCTTTCCCTTTTTTTAGAACACAAGAAAAACAGAGAGAATCCCAAAAATATATATATATCATCCACTGAGTGCTTCCAATATACGAGGCAGTCCTTTTCCACAAAAAAAACACGTACCGTAATGGAGATTCGCTCAAAACAAAACTGTTACCAGTTCAAAAAGTGTATGCAGATTTATGCAGAAAGTTTATAAAAAAAAAACTTCCAAATCTTAAAATGAATTTCACTGCAAGTGTCCAAAAAAAGGAATTTTAGAGAAAAATATAGAAAGGAAGAAAATAGTTCTCAGGGCCAATAGCTGACATACTCACAGTGGGAAGAAAAATACTGTCAGTGAAGATTTCAAAGAAGTCGCAATGCCGTTTGCATCCACACAGCGGCGCTAATGTGTCAAAAATGGCGAGCGAGGATTTTTCTCGAAACAACAGAGGCAAAAATCACTCGATCTGCATCAGCGTTATTCCACAGCAAAAACAAAAATAATGTCCGTGTATTTTCTTCCGGATGTCAACTGTAGTTCAACAAGCAGTGGAGAAAACTCACGGTACCTCAGCTCCCTTTAATCGGAGACAAACACTCGGGCCGTCGGACCGTCTCAGCCAGCACGACGAGCAATGCCCCTCTTCATAACACACACACACGCAGTTCAGTTCTTCAGCATCAGCGATCACGCTCGGCTGAAACTCACAACAGCACAAGCTCGGTCCAGCTTCTCACCAGCTCACCTCGACACTTGTAAAAATGCTGTTCACGTAGAATCCAAGAAGTCACGAGAAAAACTAAAACTTTTCTCTTTCCCTTCTCTCCGTATCTTTTTTTCCGCACGTGTCGCTCCTCCCCTCTCTCACGCACACCCTTTTCACAAAACCCCTTTCAAAATTAAAGTCCTCGTATACCTCCACAATAGTTTTAAGCTTCTTCTTCAGAGGACAAATTTCCGACAGCCAATCAATATTTAGATCGCCCAGCAAGTATAGCTCTCTGTTTTCCTCAGTCACCTTGTCTAGCATACTACATAAACCATTTACATACTCTATCCTGGCACTAGGTGGCCTATAACAACAACCAAGAATAAAAGGTTTTAAATGTGGAAGTTGTACCTGTAACCATAACACTTCAACTTCGTCAAGCATTAAATCATGTCTCAGTTTAACAGGGAAATGATCCCGTATATAAATGGCCACAGCACCTCCAAACCGGTTTCCATCATTTCTATAAATTGAAACCCCCCTATATCAACCTCTGAATTATCTATAAAGTGATCCAGATGAGTTTCAGAAATCATAAGTATGTCTATTTTGTTTAATTGCAAAAATAAAGACAGGTCTTGAATTTTGTTCCTTAGACTACATATATTAATATGTGCAAGGATTAAACCTTTAGGTAGTTTATTTATACTGTTCATCTTTTGAAGGTAAATAAGTCATAATGTAATTGAATATCTTGTACCCCAAGTTATTTTATCATCATCATCAAGTAGGTTACATACATATAAGTTCTACACACAGACACACATGAATATACACAACCATATATAAAATTGAGCTATAAGCTCATTAGGCCAATAACTGACTTTGTCCAGCCCTTGGGGTGATAATCAGTTTATCATACTTCAAACTCGCTTTATCACCTCTCTCTCTGGCAGCCTTTACCTTCGGCCACAACTCTTTCCTCTTATGTTGTACAGCTTCAGAGAAATCTTCGTTAATGTAGATCCTAGTGCCCTTTAATTTCTTGGCAGAAGAAAGAATCAGCTCTCTGTCTTTAATGCAAAGAAGTTTGACAACAATTTTCCTTGGCCTTCCCCTCTCCTGAAACTGACCAAGTCTCTGGGCACGCTCAATGTCCATGTGTATTCCATCTAAGCCCAAGTTTTTTTAAAACATTTCACGCACCTTTTTCTCTGATTCACACCAATTCTCACCTTTCTCGTCAGCAATGCCATCAATTAAAATATTTGTTCTCCTGCTCTGGTTTTCAATGTAGTCAAGCTTGTTGAACATTGCATCCAATTCCTGCTTGGAAGTAGCGATGTTTGTCTCGAATGCCCTTAACTTTGCCTCAATCTCAGTGCATCCCATCTTCTCCTCTTCAAACTTTGTTTGGGTAAATTCCAGGCTAGTCTTCAACTCCTGTACATCTCTGATAACACTGTCCAATCTTTTGTTAGTTCCATCCATGATCAGCTGAATGAGTTTCATAATGCGATGCATGTTGTGTGCACCAAAACGAACTGACATCTCTCAGCATACAAGAATTCCACCCTGAAAAGAACATGTAGCGGTAAGTGTCACAATCATGCCTATATTTGAACACTATTAACGGTCATTTGGTAACTATGGGAACATTTCCCTTATTGTAATACTATTTCACACACTGTCCGAGTGTTTTCCTCATATGCGCTCTTGTGCAAGCAATGACAAATTGTTTGAATCCTCCAAACAACACGTCCACGAACAAACGTTCACAAATTGAATAGCCTAATGTGCTAATGTGACGTCTTGCATGTATACACAAATCCAGACAGACACCTGTCTGAAGTGTAGAAAATACATACAAATAAAAACACTATTGTATTTTATTCCTACCTAAAGAATAGCCTATATACTTATAAAAATATAAGAACAAAGTATGTTTTAAGAAGAGCTCTAGTTAGCCCAGCACACCATTAATTTACACGGTTTAACCATTAATCACACACACACACACACACACACACACACACACACACACACACACACACACACACACACACACACACGTTATTATATATATATGGTTCATTAGCTTACATTAGTTAACATGAACTAATAATGAACTGCACTTATAAAGCACTTATTTATCTTTATGTTAATTTCAACATTTACTAATGCATTATTCAAATATTGTTAACATTAGTTAATGCACTGTGAACTAACATGAATAAACCATGAACAGCTGTATTTTTATGAACTAACATTAACAAAGATTAACTAATGCTGAACAGAGGTGTAGTTCATGGTTAGTTCATGTTAACTAAAGCATTAACTAATGTTAACTAATACAACCTTATTGTAAAGTGTTACCGAGAGGTGTGTGAAAGCTCTCCAAGTGGCCTGAAATTCAGGGTTTTCGCTTCTTATCAATCAGATCGAAAGTAACTAGTAACTAACTACTTGAGTAGTTTTCTCATCAAATACTTTTTCACTCTTACTCAAGTAAATATTACGATTGTTACTTTTACTTTTACTTGAGTAAATATTTCCGTAAGTACTTGTACTTTTACTTGAGTACAGATTTTGGCTACTCTACCCACCTCTGGCCGTGAGTAGATACAGGTGAGCAGCATTTACCTGATATAATCACTCGCCCTTCCTGTACAGGACCAGAGTGAAAACAGTGTGGAATGAAACTGCCCACAGATGAGAGTTCAACATTGAATGAATAATGATGAAAACAGCTAATGGAGAGTCTGCTGAAACAGCCTGTATGTTCCATCATAACGTTTGTAAGGAAGTTATCATGAATGACAGCAGCTGATCTTGGCCAGAGATGTTTCAGGGACAGTGGATTATTATGGTTTATATGCTGTTGTCAAAATGATTTGGTCAGAATACTGAATGACCGTCGATGAATAAACATGTTTTTGTCCCAGTAATGATCTACTAACTAACCGGATTATACTAACCAGCCAGACCCCAGTCATTATTCATGTCGCTGAAGTAGTTTCATAGAATGAAATAAATCATGGTAATAAAGTGTGTTTGTTATGGCACTCAATAGAACTTTTTCTCTATTTGTTATCAATCTAACATGTACCTAATGTAAAGTCAATTTTCATAATGTTATCAAAATAATACATAGTTCAGGTATGAAACTCTACCCCAGCGCTGACTGGTTCTTCCAACGCCGTGGCATCAACCAATCAGGGATGCGTTTCCCAAAAGCATCATTGGCCAACTACGGTCGTCATCAACATAGTTCAACGAGTCTGTGTTTCCAGAAACCATCGTTCCAACGAACATTCGCAAACAGCATCGCAGAGTTGTGTGGTCTATATGACAGCTCTTGACCTGTGGTTAGAAGCAGAGTTTCCACTTAATAAACCCTTATCTTGAGCAAAATAAACAAGCTGACACTCAGTACAATCTGTCTTTTATTTCAGAATCAGAATCAGAAAGAACTTTTTTGCCAGAATTTTTTCTTGGTGCTGAAGCTTCCAGTGCACATAAACAATACAAATACAACAAAGTAATACACATTCTAAGATTAAAAATATGAAAATAGTAAAGAAGTATAACGTCACAGTCAGGTTAGTCTCAATAAACATTTACCCATTATGAACATATTTACAGTATTGGGAATGCTATGAAAACATTCAAATGTCATTTACGTCTTTAAAGAGATTTAAAGCACCGTTTTTGTGTGCATGTGCGTAAGAACGAGCCAATGATTGAATCTGGAAATAGAGCTAAATAACGGAGAAGAGTGAGAATTACTCCTCAGATATCATGTCTGTAATCTAGCACAAAATCTAGCATGAATTCGATCTCAAACTAATTCAATAAAAGCAGTTATTACTTCACCACCTGCATGACATCATTAACCAACGTGGTTGAATGTTACGGTTTAAGGAAACGCTAGTCGTGATGAGCTAGTTGATTTCTTCAACGATGCATCGTATGATGATAGATAAGCAGTGAGTTATATCATTGTATGAGAAACGCACCTCAGAAGTGCTTCCTAATCCTCGTACCCTAGCCAGTGATCGCTCTTCTGCGTGATTATGAAAGCTTTGGTGACGCTCCTCCTCCCCAGTGCCACCTGTCCAGATCTGCTACAGGGATTACACCATTTTCTCCAGCCTGTCCTTTCTGTTTGTTATTTAACTAAACTGAACAATATCTTATATTTGCTCAGCAGCAGCGTAGCAAATCTCGTCTGCCAAAATCAAGCTTAAGTATATTCCACACCAATAAATGCTGGCTGAAATGATCTACTCCGAGAGTTATGACTGAATTGAATTTCAGTGGTGACATTACATTTTCCCCCTCATATCCCCCTGAGACAAGAGAATTATGCATTTTATTTCTGGAAAAAATCCTCCGATGACACAAAATGACAATATTTGCGTAATCTGAGGATTTTTTGGCCAAAGGCTAAAAACTACAGCCAGTAGATGGAGCTGTTCCGCATGTTATCAACCCACCCACAGGGGAGAGATCTCACTCACAGGATGTAAATGCGATCGGCTTGGCCTCTGGCATTAATAACGGAGCGGTGCAGAGCAAAGTGAGTGTTTCAACTTTTCAATGAATTCCTATGAAAGTTTAGCTTCCATAAGCATGATCTGAAAACACCCCAGACTGGACACGCACTGAGAATGACAGCCGCGCTTACCTCAGCTCTTCGCTCTCGTGATGAATTAAATTCACAGACTCCAGCTGCGTCTGTGACGTGACTCTCGTTCGGCTCACTCACACTTTATTGAAAAGACACGTTCAGTTTTTAATTGTAGTGTTTATTCTCTAACTGAACGAAATTATTTTATTACTATGAAGATCAAAACGAGGGTGGGGTGGAGCCACGGTGGGCAAGTGATAACTGATGTAACCAGTAGGCGTGGCTTTGGGAGTGGCCTCGTAGGGCAGCGAAGCAAGTGCATTCTGGGAGTTGTTGTCTTTCATCCATATGAGACAATACATTTTCTGTCTTTTCTCAGTCTAGAAGGCACCAAATTCAAAAATTATTTCACATTTCTACTACATAAATGACCCAGTTTACATACACATTCATCTTCCCAGCACTGAAGTGCCCCTTTAAATCTAGAGGTCAAAATATTGTCACGGAAATAACAACGGGATCCAGAAGCAAATGCAATGAATGAGAGTATATTCAAATAAAACATCTCAGGAAGATGGCAGAAAGATAGTCTGGGCACTCTGGAAAGTGGAAACTCTGAATATGTTAATTCTGAAATGAGGGAAACTCTTGGTTTTCTGTTTCAGAATGGGAGGTATGTCAAACCTGAGAAAGCATGGTAAGTCAAGCCAGTTTCTGAAAGAAAAGTGACTTATACTCAGAGTCAGTTACCATGGTGACTTATTCTGTGAACCTAACCCACTTGAAAATAACGTCTGGAAGTCAAGTCTTGTAAACGCAGGGTAGACTGATCAACCGCTAACTCAGTGAAACATGTTCAGACCAGGGCTCTGAACCGGTTCAAGGAATGAAAATGAAAATCGGAAACAAATGAAATTTTAACAGGAACTAAAACGAAAACAAAATAAATTTTAATCGTTCTGTACAGAAACGTTAATTTGAAATGACCATTAACTGATTAATAACGTTAATTTATTGAGCTCTTTAATATTTTAATTTGGCAGTGAGCAATCATGAATTAAGTAGTACAGCATGTGGCGTTGACGGATCAAGCGTGAGTGAAATGCCCGTGCATCAGTCACCTATGAATCTACCGGTAACGCAAGTCAGTGTAGAGCGCGCATTTTCATGCCTCAAGTACATTTCTTTCCTCACTGAGGTCTTCAGTGCATGCGCAGGTATTGGAGGACATTATTTTCGTACATTTAAACAAGCAGTACGGACTTTAAGCTCAAATGATTTAGGTTTGTTTATGGATTTCCAAGTACTAGCAACTATCGCACATTTTTCCTATAGTCTTTCAGGTAGCCAATAAAGGACAGGTCAATGTTTTCGATATGGACTGTCGATGCTTCGTATTAAATGGTAGAAATTGTGTTGTAGTTTTACAATGTTATATTGCATTAAATAATCGAGTTTTATTAACTGACTGAATTTGATTATGTGATGCAAGGACGTGTTGCGCAGTGTTTGCTTGAAATTAGCAGTTGACGGTGCATTAAAAGAGCAATGGTTATCCAGTTTATTTATTTGTATTCATGTAATTTTTAAAACAAGTCGTGTTGGAAAAAAAGTTATGTACAAAGAATGTTATCACTCTTCTGAAAATAATTACGCACAAGAGCCACTTTCGATTGTCTAACGGTCTATTAAAACAGGTAAATTTTGAGTGAAAATAAGTCTTTATTTATACATATTTGTTTAAAGTATAGGCTAAATTAGACGTTATTTACCAGTATTTTTTCCAAATCAAACCGTTTTTGGAACAGTAATGTTTAATGAGGAACGCAAAAACGGAAAGGCTAAAATATCGATTCTGCTCGGAGTGAACCGATTGATATTTTTTTCCGTTTTTTCCGTATCCGATTAGAATCTGATCTAAAATGTTTGACTGTTCACACTGTGCATCGCAAATCCGATCTGCGTGTCCATGACACTCTTTCGTGTTCTGGAATATCTGCATTGGTTTAATAGCGTTGCATTTGTAGGTAATCGGCAAAAACAACAGCAACCGCAACATTAACGGATTTGCAATAGAGATGTTGATTTATTTACAATATGACAATGTGTAGCCACGCACTGGACTATTGCAGAAACGGATCTCCAGAAATGCTATTTGATTAGGATTTCAGTCCACATATGAATGTAGCTCGAAACAGAAACCTTTCATGTGATTTTTTGTTGTTGTGCTAAATCTGATATGCACAAAAATCTGATTTTAACAGCCTGGTCTCATTGCGAAAATGTACCTCTGGCAACGTTTTTGCAAACCCCAAAATACGTACCAATATATACATATCACTGCAGTTTCAAAGTGATATGTCCACTGGGTGCCGCCAAAAGCTTCGTTTTTTTCCCGGATCAGATGAACGTCAATCTGACGTTTTGTGACATTTCTTTTTAACGTACACCTACACTAAACCCTAAACCTAACCGATAGTGTTAACAAAAGCAATTGTGACAAAAATACAATAGTAACCATGTCTTGTTAGCTTCTGTGAACTCATCTTTGAGCTCTTTTATCATGACTTGTCTTTCACGGGATTCGTACCTGAGCTTTCATTATTACAAGTACAAATCTGTACCAGCTGAGCTACTGAGCAAACTTATTATATAAAAAAAGCCGAGCATATGGAGCAGATTAAGTGACGCAAACTCCAAAATTTATTCATTTACATGGAAAAAAAAAACGATAAAAAGTGCTTGCTGTTTTACTGCCTCTAGTGTTCATTTCACTTTGAAACTGCAGAGATATGTACATATTGGTACGTATTTTGGCGGTTTGCAAAAACGTTGCCAGAGGTACATTTTCACAATGAGACCAGGTTGGATTTTAACTGACAGTCTGAACGTAGCCATAATATATTTTGCTGCATGAGTTGTATGAATGTACAATATACAATTGTTACGACCCCTAAGATGGTCAAATGAAGGGGTAAATGAGAGTAACATTAACGTAAGAGAGTTCCATGTCTGCAGGCATGTAACAAACCAGATGAGATGTAAAGGCACGGAGACGACACTAAACAAAATTGAGTGTTTATTTACAAAAGAAAGAAAGATTAATAATAATAATAATAATAATAATAATAATAATAATAATAATAATAAATATAAATATAGATATATACACAAGATTAAACAAACCAAAAGAACAACTGACAATCAAAAATCACAAAGAGACACAGTGAGAGAATTGAAGAAGACACGTGTGCGGCTTCCAAATGAACAAAATAAACAAAACTCAACACTAACTTACGGCCCAGTCTCTAACCTAACTACAAAAAGAAAGACTGAAACAAAATAAAGTATTCACGTCTCAGACGCCTACCTGACCTACACTAACTACCCAAATGCAGAAAGTGGAACTCGCCCCTAAACTAGTGTGTCTAATACAGAGTAAATCCTACGTGTGCACAGTGTGTCGCGCAACATTCTTACCTGTCCCTTTCTCCAACCTCGTACATATAATGCCATAACAGAGGTAGAACCGATGGAGACGAGACAGTAACCTAGCCTACACACGTTAATATAAGGGTCACACAAAATCATCAAACACGGGCAGCCACACAAAACAACATTTCACACGTATTGTAGGGTGAGCATATTTTGGTTACCGAAAACCAGGACACTCGGCCCGGCAATGAGATATTCAAATGATACTCGAAGTTTACCCAGAGATAACTTATTTTTTCAATACATTTAAAGTATGTCCCCTCTGTATGGATAAAACAAATTATATTAGGGCCAGGACCGGACTTGAAAACAGGACGTTTGGTCACCCTAACGTATTGTTCGTACACTTTTATGCCAAGGGCACCGGCCAGGTTAGAGAGCTTGTCGGGGACGTCACAGGAACACGGGGATCAGGTGAGTGTCGAGGGCCAATAGGACGGGACTAAGAAAGTGAAAGTAAGAAAAGAAGAAAGACCCAGGAAGAGAAAAATACATAACATACAGAAGAACGTAACAACAATAAATATAGCATAGGAACTCTGTCTGTATGAACGAATGGCCCATTAACTTCTAGTTTATATAGAGCTATAACATCTGGAACTGCATAACATTTGACACTACATAGTTTAAAAGTTTAGAATCACAAACGACAATAAACCTATTTTGAGAGCCTGAATGTTGCTTTCATTCACGAGAACATGAATTCTGTTGAGTCATGGTGCCATCCTCTGGAGTGATTGGGGTCGCATTGGGGTGCACACTGAGGTCGGAAGTGGGACATTTCAACTCGGATATTCCTACCTCCAACTTCACAGCAGGGAGAAAAAGGTTTTCATCACAGTCTTCATGAAATGAACAATAATCCAGTGATATGTTAAATCAGTGAGTGTAAACTGATCTACATGCTGTAACTCAGTCTGTCCATGGATTCAGTTCTGGGAATGACTTCTCTTGGTGGAGGTGGGCCTGTAAGGAGAAATCATACATTTCAATAAAAGTCTGTACACATTAAAACTCTTCACTGTCAGTGAATGAATAACAAACAGTGAAATTGTCAAAATGTTAAGTCTTCATCTTTATCTAATGAAAAAAAAAAGATTAAATCTGCCATGTAAACCATTAGAAATGATTTAGCGTCCAAATGAAGTATAAGTATAAGAAAGTCTTACTGTACCTCCTCCACCACGCAACATCAGCTCAAACAAAAGATCAGCTAAAGGTGCAACTTTGTAAAACCCAAGTGTTCGATGGTCTTCCAGTGTATTTGTTCCAAAAATCACCCGGAAGATATCTGGGTCTGACATTAATGAAATACAGTAAGATACATTATTATAATGACACACTGACATGTGAATGTTTCAATAATTTAGACCTCTACAAAGACAAAAACATTTGCTCAGATTGTTTTATCTCTGAAGAGTAATACCGGTAATTAATATTTCACCTCCAGCTGCTCCAGGATATGAAGATTTGAATTTCTCCTTCAGCTCTCTGATGGTGGTGTTATTAAACTCTTCTAATGAATCCGCCACATCTAAAAGTCTATTCTTCTTGTCATTGAAGTTGATATGGACCTGATACCCGTTTTTATCTAATTGGGCATATGAGAGAAAAAACATGGAGAAAAAAATCAGTTTCACATCAGGAGCATCAGTTTGCTTATGTATTTACTTATTTTGTGTCAATGTATGGATATAATAAGATATGACATTTCTTTGACATTCAAAGAAATATATATTTATCAGTTTTTAGCTAAAGATAAAGACATTATTGTACACCTTTAAAAACATAAGCAATGATTTAGTCTAAATGAAGATGAATTGAGTCTGTACCTCCTCCTCCAGGCATTCTCATCACGACCATCAGAGCAGATAAAAGAGTCAGTTTATAAGACCCGAGTGTCCGATCGTCTTCCAGCAGATCACTTCCAAATATCAACTTTAAGTGTTTTGGGACTGATGACAAAAAAAACAAACAAAAAAATCTGTACTGACTGACTGTACTCAGTCATACAGAAATACAACATTCACATGATTTGTTTTGATCTCTGGAGTGTAAATAATGAATATTATCCCACCAGCTGCTCCAGGAACTGAAGATGTGAATTTCCACTTCAGTTTTCTGATGGTGGTGTTATTAAACTCTTCAAATGAATCCGCCACATCTAAGAGTTCAGGAGTCTTGTCATTGTAGTTCATGAGGACCTGATAAACTGTGGCGTCAAATTACCCATGTGAGATAAAACAATAAATAAAACAAAAACAAAATAGAACAGTTTCAGGAGTTCAGTGACATTTAACCTCAGCAAATGAAGTGTATAGCATATGTGAGTGTGTACCTCCTCCTCCAGGCATTCTCATCACAACCATCACAACAGATAAAGGAGTAATATTATAAAACCCAAGAGTGTGACGGTCTTCCAGCAGATCATTTCCAAATATCAACTTTATGTAAAAGTGGTCTGACAAAAGAAAGAAAAACATTAATGACATGCATTATGAAGAACAACCTAAACTGACCAGTGAATGGTACAATAGTTTAATGTTGTTTTTACAGACTGATTTGAGTTTAACTTAGTCTGTCATAAAACATCAACAGAAAAAGCAACATTTACACGTGTTTTATCTCTGAAGAGTAGATCATAAATATTTAACCTACGGGATTCTCCAAAAACCTTAGATGAGATCCTCCACCTCAGTCTCCAGACGTAAGTCTTCTCAAACTCTTCCAATGAATCCGCCACATTAAAGAGTTCATTCCTCATGTTGTAGTTGAGGAGGATCTGGAACACCATTGTGATTCTGTTCTGATCAAACACCTCCAGAAACAGGGAAGAAACAGGAATCGCTCGGTTACTGTGAGCCGAGATATAAAAGCAGTTGTGCACTTTCACCTTCAGCTCAGAGCAATGCTTTCAAATGGGCGTGTTTTAAACAGCACCAGGAAGAGTTCAGTTCAGAAGTCTTGAGTGATTGAATACTGTCAGAATGTGTTACGTCTGTGTGTGTTATACGCTTATAAATGATGAAGTGTTGCTCTTCAGTCCTGCACACTTTGACTCTTTTAACTCTTTTAACTCCGGTCTGAAAGGCTCCGACTGACCGGACAGATGTGCTGATTCCTCCTGCTGAAACCTGATCTGACTCTGTTTAGTTCATGTTCTAACCTGAAGCTGGTCTGACTGGTTTCCTCACGCTCTGAGGTATTTCGTTTCTAGGGTAAAGGCTCATTTCTGAACTTCTACACACACTAATGTCTTCAATAGAGCGGTTCACTTCGGTCAGTAGATTCATGGGCTCCTGCAGGATTATATCACACAGAACTAGAGCCCCAGAGGTCAATGTCAATGCCACAGGCCAGGTACAATTCACCACACTATTACCTGTGCAGTGACACGGCCAAGAAGGCTACAGAAGTCAAATAAGGAAACACAGAAAGGTGGAAATGACCACAAAATAAGAATAAAGGAAGCAACAAGGAAACTGTTAAATAAACTTAACAAAAGAAAACAGTGCTCAAGCATGAACTATACTGTAGACAAACGCACATGGGCATGCTGAGCAAACAAACAAAACAAAAGAAACAAAAACATTAAAGTAATAAAACAAAACAAAGTAAATAAGAACAAAACAGCAGCAATTAATGTCCTAAGCCAGGCAGCAGTCTACAAATGCCCTTAAACAGACTAATGATTAATTCACCAAGCATGCAAAGATCACGTCATTCGTCCGGCAGCAAACAGATAAAACGAGTTCACAAAGACGAGCAGGAAGTCAAGCAGGAATCCACTGGTCATTTATGAGTCTGTCGTGACAGTGAACTTGCTCTGGTTTTCCTGTGTGGGAATGATCAACAGCTTTATAAAGTAAAGAGAAGAACTGATGTTCACTGAGTAAAGAAGCCTTGATCTCAGCACCGTTAGAAGAGACCACATGAGTTACAAGATCTCTCAGTACAAGATCATCTCTGGCCAGATGTCTGAAGCTCTGGAGGAACAAATGACATATCATCAAAATACAAGATAAAGGCATAGGAAGTAAGTATATATTTGAGGATTTTGAGTGTGTGTTCACACACGTTTGACCAGTGTGATCCGGTCCTGGTATTTATGCCGGCTATCTGATATAGTTCTTCATCGGTTCATTTCGGTATATTTAGGTTTTGTAACGGAACAACGAGGCAGAATACAATTGCAAGTAAAAAAGGTCTTTATTAGACAGAAGATCGCAGGCAGAAACCAGAAGGCAGTAGGATCCAGAGCGATGAGGTGGTAGATGGTCCTTGGTAGCACAGGGACACTGAGGACAACCCAGTCTGGTGAAGATGGTGGAACTCCGGGAAAGCACACGAACACAGGAACAGGCAACGCAGGAACACAACGGGCACAGGCGGGAGAAACACACGACACATCCAACGACAAAGATGCTGCGTCCCAATTTGCCTACTTATACTACGACCTAAAAGAATGTACTCTTTTCGTGAAGAAAAAGTACATACTTTTGAGTGTGTAGCAGAAGAGTATGCAAGCTTTGGGACATACTACTGTCATCTTTAACGGACTCTGTTGCTTAGTTACGTGCGTCTCGTCACTGTTTAAACTGCCCTGTCAATCATCGTCACAGTTCATATCCTCCACATTCAGTTTAATTTCCTACCATATCGGAGAGAAGTGTAGTCGCTCGTTGATCTGCCTTTCGTGGGTCTTTAATGCAGAGACTCTCCTCATGTGTTTGCAAAGTTAATGGCCAAACGTATCATTACAAAACTTCTCAAAGCTGCTGCAGGTGAAATATAATGTGGATTATATTGAATAAATATCTTTTCGTCAGGTTAAATACTGATAATTGTTCAATCAAACCCCTTTATCTAACCCTCTCTACTTAACCGTCAGACTTGCGTAACCGTCATGTTTGTAGTTTTTTAACACTTTTTATCCGCATTTGTAGTTCTAAATGAATCCTCGTCCATTTCGCAATGGGTTGTGGGCAATATCAGCCGTTAGAGTGTGCGTCGATCTGCGGAAATAGTAAACCATCCGGGAATCTTTGGAATAGCCTATTCTTTTCAACATAATATGATTTGGGACATACTAATTCTTTTTTCAAATACTATTTAGTACGGATAGTATGCGAATTGGGACGCAGCAAGAGAATACAGAGGGACTAAGGCCCTGTCCCAGATGGCTCACTTCATGTGCACTTTCAGTCTTGTGGACAATGGCCGCTGCGTGCGTGTGTCTGTTAAGTCCACGAGACCGCAGGGTGTCCCTTTGGTCATTTTAGGTCTCAGAAGGTGCTCGCGAGCGCCCCCTTTGAGGTCGATATGCGCCCTCGATGCGCACTTCAGCCCGCACTGGTGTGTGTTACACAGTGGACTTCTTCCCGGCAGGCAAAGCGGCATTACGTCATGAAAGTGCGGACTCAGAGGAAGACTGTGAGGGTTTAGGGTGCCATTTGGGACAGGGTCTAAATAGGGTGCGCTGATGATCTGCAGCTGGTGTAATGATCATCAGCAAAGCAGCGGCTCCGCCCCATACGAACACACATACACACACAAGAATGAGACAGTGGGTGCGTCTCAATCAGCTCTAGTTCAGTAGTCAGGGCACTGATCAGGGATCAGCCCATTGATTCTTGTCCTGATCAGTGCCCTGACTACTGAACTAGAGCTGATTGAGACGCACCCAGTGAATTCATGAACCGTGACAGGTTTATAACGGGTCTTGTTATTACTCTTCTTTTTTTTTTTTTTTTTATGACATAACATTGTAAGGGTAGAAAAGAAAAGGGAACACTTGTGATATTGATTGCATTTTACCTGTGGTATTTTGTTACAGAATTTAATAAAAAGAAGAAAAAGAGTTAAAGGGCATCTTGCAGGTAAAAAAAATTCCAAATGAATATATAACCTTGTATGAAAATACAATGTGAAAAGGTAATGCAGGATTTTAAATGTTTTTTAAATGTTTCGTTGACTGTCTGTAAAAACACTTTATCACTGTCAGGGTAAATTATTGTGTCCAGCCTCATCAAGTCCACAGGTTTCCTAAAAATAAAAAAAAGTTAGAAAAACCTGCATGGTGGTGTTTTGTGCAGGTGAAGAGACGACATCTGCTTGGACACACACTGTGTTGTGTGGAGTTCACTTTAGACCAGAGGACTATCATCCCGGCGATATGATGAAGTCTATTGTTATACCCGGCTACACACACACTGGCTGCGTGGGGTGAGCATGGCGTTTATGTCATTACACACCAGAAACGTGTTTGATGCGGCGCTGCTGCCATAGAAGGCCTATACTTCATGTTCAACATAAATATATAGCCACTGATACAGCAAAGACAATGTCGGCAGTATTGACAGCAAAATAGGCTACAGAATATTTCGTTCTGTATTGACAGGTGCAATATTTGAAAATCGAGAATATTTATATTTTTAAAATTACAATTATATCTGCATTTATGTCAAAACCTTCAGACTTTCAAACATCAAAAGGTACTTTATTAATATGTATTTGTGTACAAATAAACAGCTTTTCTTATTCTATTTTGCCTGGAAACGTTTCCAACACGCTTGCGTGTCGCGTGAAGAATAGTCGGCTCTAGCTTGCACGTGTTTTCGGCGCAGCTCCAGACGCGCGTGTCACAGTATGCAAGCTCCAACCTGTTAACATGGGATTACGTGAATCAATTTCAACATTGATGAATACTAAGTATGTACATTAACACAAATGCATACTTTGCACTTTTCAAAAAAGGTTAAATTATGTGCTGGTAATGTAAATATTTTATTCATGCCATGTATGTACATTCAAGTTCACTCAAATACATACTCATAACGTCACATACATCCTCACACTAGCAGAGAATCGGCACAAAATAAACCCATAATAGAATGAATGAATAAAGGATAACATGAAACACACACAATTACACTAACGTTATACTGTCTGTGGTTCGGGAGACGTGACGATCATGGATCCGTCAGAGATGCAGCTCGAAGAAAACGTGAGCTGTACACCGTAAGTCTTATTTTTTAAACATTTGCTAACTACCAAATCAGTTCTGATGAGAAACCGCTAACATTATATCACGTATATGTTTAGTGTGTACAGATAGGCACGAGTGTGACTTATGCCAGATGGTCAAAGCTTATTAGTTTCTGTTATTGGTAAGAATCAATACTCCTAGATGACCAATACCAGCTTTGCTATTGCCTGATACATGATGATAATCAGTACAGTAGTGTAATCTGAGCAGTGTTCATATCGTTAGCTAGCGTATATATAAGCTAACACTGTTCTCTCACCTGCTCTGTTCTCCACACACAACTCAATTTGTCTCCTCTGATCGTTGTTCTGTCTAATCGTGGTGTGTCCCACTATTTTCACTTAGTGCAAATAGCCGCTGCCTTTTATAATTGTGTGCAAAATGCCGGTGAGAACTTTTGTCTGACACGTTACTGTGACGTATGTCATCAAAGTACTGTGAAGACTGCAGTCTTTATTACTTTTCTTTTCCAAACATACATGTAACATTTCAGAAGATACAAATGTTTCACATATCATGCTCTAAAGAATACATAGCATCATAAAACATTTATAACACTTTAAATATCAGGATATCCTATGGTATCAACATTCATATCAACAATATTTAAGACAAATATTCATATATTAAAGAGGTTAGACAACAGAAAATGGTATAGGTGTATAATCAAAATAAAGAAGAACATTTTATTTCTTTGTAAATGTCCATAGTTCTTATTGTTTTGTGGTTTGAAAGTCCTTGAAAGGTTTCAAAATAAACCTTCAGCCGTGAAATGGGGGATCTGTGTATGTAAAACTTACCAAGTAATTATAAGATTTAACATAACACGACTCTTGTCTATATCTTTCATAATTCATAATAAAAAATACCATCTCTTTTCTCAATGTTAATTTTAATTCCACTTAACATATTAAATAAATATTCCACATCAATCCTAAATAATTTAACATACATTACATTCAAACAAAAAAGAAGAAAAAAAGAGGCAAAATAGTTTCAGTATCAATTTTACATTTGTATCTTCTGATATGTTACATGTATGTTTGAAAAAGAAAAGAAATAAAGACCGATGTGATGTGTCAGACAAAAGTTCTCACCGGCATTCTCACTCCCGTTCTCACTTCCAAGGCATCAAAATCCGACGCATGGTCAAGTGCTTTCCGCGTCACAATAAAGACGCTAAAGGCACCCCTAGGCGTCACTATATTGACGCGCTGAGTGCTCCATTCATTTCAATGAGAAACCTTTGGTGTTGGGCATGGGAAAGTTATCGTCATGATGATCATAATAATTGAGTTATGATTTTGCCATTATGACATGTTGGACTGTGATTCTCAATTTAATCAGCCAGCATCATTTTATTTACGCTATCCAGACACATTTTAACATGTAACCCAACCCCATTCCATCCCTAAACCTGGCCATTTGTGTGGTATATAAAACACAGATAACAGGCAGATCCGACTGCAGGCGCAATTTATTCAAAAAAGTACAAATATGCCAAGTCTTCCGAGGCCAAACAATTGATTTGTGTGAAGGAAATCCCCAAAAGCGATCAGCGTCTCCATCTGCAGAAAATCATGAACACATTCAATTTCAAATATTGCCGCCCGTTACGTCAGTTTTCATAGTGAAATTGCATTGGCTCTCGTATATCTCGTGACCAATTGCGTCATTACGTCAGCTTTGATTGTAAAATGTCATTGGTTCTCGTGTGTCTTGTGACCGATTGCGTCATGCTAAAGAGGCGTGTGTATTATTTGAATGAGATATGAATGAGTGCGTTAACGGAGCGGCGGGATCATAATCTCAGCGATTAAAACATTAAAGGAACTGTATGTAGGATTGTGGCCAAAACTGGTACTGCAATCACTTTCAAATTACTGTAGAGCGGTGTATCCCCTCTCCCCCTCCTTAGACATTTTTATCCAAAAAGTTTGTAGCTGCAACTGTAGTAACTAGAGCAGAGCTGGCAACCCGGATGCCGAAACAGTACTGACTTCGTGATTGGTAGATAGGTGGAGGGTGGCGCTTCAGGCCAAAACACAACATGTCAACATCAACATCAGTTGAGGGCTGCAACTTCACTTTTAAAATGACAATATCCTGGCCGGACAACTGTTGTCAGTGATATAAGTATTTGAAATTAACATGATTTCTTAATGTCTAGTGACATATCAGGGCCATTTTATGATTAAATGAAATACAATTCTTACATACAGTTCCTTTAAGATCAACTCTGTTCTTTACATAAAGACATTGTGTGACTTCAGAAGACTTGGAATGCAACATGAGTTAATACTTTTATACTGTTTTTGGTCAGTTTTTGCAATAAATAGATGTGACTGTACTTGTATTTGCCTGTTATGTGTTTCTATATTGTTTAGGAGTGGGTAGGTTTAGGGTAGGAGTTGGGTTAGTTCCTCCAAAATATAAAAGTAGCCTTTGAATATTAATAAAATCATGTCTGCTTTTACAAATGCAAAGAATAACATGCGTCTTGATCTGACGCATTGGGTAAACAACTGAAATGAATGGAGCACTCAGTGCGTCGATATAGTGACGCCTAGAGGTGACTTTAGCGTCTTCGATGTGACGCGGAAAGCACTTGACCATGCTTCGGATTTTGACGCCTTGGGAGTGAGAATGGGTTGGCATTTTGCACACAATTATACAAATATATTTCACAGCCACAGCCATTTCCTCCAGTGAAGTCAGAACAGAACTGTTGGACATTCCCACTGTCATTAATAGACAAAACAAAGCTCAATAAACACATGGGCTTATAATGTTCAGATGGATGTTTCCTCTGTTTTCCTGCCATCTGTCTTCTGTCCAGCTGCTCTTCCGGCTCATGTTCAGTTAAACACGCCTCTTTACACACAGGAACTCAAGGTGAAAGTGAAACTGCACAATCGCTTTTAAGATTTAACTTACAGCGATCGAACGATTCCTTATCTTCTCTGTTCGTGGTCATTCTCTGCTGAACCAGACTCAGAATGGTGTTTCAGGTCCTCATCAACTTTAATGATAAGAAGAATAAACCATTAGAAGTGGCGGATTCAGAAGAAGAGTTTAATAAAACCACCATCCTACAACTGAAGGAGAGATTCAGAGAGAAGATTCCTGGAGCACCTGGTAAAATCACTTTACTCCATACCAGAGATAACACAGAGCAATGACATGAGCTTTTTTCTTTTAACATGAAGACAAAGAGTTTAACTGCAATAAATACATCACAGATAATCATCTGCTCATTAACACATCTGTTGTTTCTGGAGTCTTTCTAAAGGTACACATTATTTTGATATTCATCTGTAACGTCATTTGGTGTCATGTTTTCTCTTTTTTTTGTCAGATCCAGAAAACGTAAGGGTTATTTTTGGGAAAGATCCACTGGAAGATGAGAAAACACTTGGGTTTTATAAAATCAAACACTTATCAGTTATTTTCTTTGTGCTGAAAATGCCTGGTGGAGGAGGACCAGGTATGATTTATGATTTCATATGCTGACACTTCATTGAGACATTAAAGCTTAAAATTAGGTTTAATTATTATTTAATTATTTTATCATATGCTAAATATTAAGAATCAAAAATAACATAATTTACATCCTGTGCATGTCAAAGAAAATATTTTTTTATTATTCACATTGACACAAATCCATGGGTATGAAGACTTGTCTTTTTTTACCCGTATTTATAAATTGTCTCTCATAGACCCTGATGAAGGATTTACCAGGTCTGAATCCATTGAAAGAATATATTACAGAACAATGAACAAGCCGAATCCTTGTAAATCGCAGTAAAATCGACAATCTGTGGCTTGTTAATCCTCTTGAGCCTTCATCTAACTGACAAAAGCACAGAGAACAAATGTCCAGTGTTATCACTGACTAAACTAAGTGTAAACGGATCCAAAAACGCTCTGGGACAGAGGCAACATAAACTTCTCCAAGTCAAACTCTTTTGAAACAGTCACAATGAGCAGATGAACTGAGGGTTTTGTGATTGTGTGTAAAATGTAATATTCTTAAATGTGTTAATATTTATCAGTATTATTGATCTGACGGTGCTGTATGAGAACTGAACCGAGCGATTACTATTTTCCAGAGCGGCTGTACGGATAAATCAACTCAAATACTGAACTGACACGATTCTCCTCTAGAGCTTCTCTACACTCTAAAAAATGCTGGGTTAAAAATAAGCAATTGGGTTGTTTTAAGCAAACGTTTAACCCAACTGCTGGGTTAAAACAACCCAGTCGCTGGGTTAGTCCATTTTCAACCCAACTTGGGTTATTTTTAACCCAGCATTTTTTAGAGTGTAGAGAAGAAACAATCTCTGCTGCATTATTTTCCTGTTATCGCTGTAAAGCTGCTTTAAAACATCTCCATTGTAAAACGTTGTGTATTAATAAAGGTCTTCTCCTCCACTGTTCTGTTGTTCCTCTTGATGATGTTGAGCAGATGTGCAGCTTTCTCTTCAATAACCACAAATATCTTAGTCACATATCCTTGCTTTTATCCCTCTCTTCTATCTTTTATTTTCTATTTTTTCATCTTTTGCTCTTTTTTTCTCTCCCAACATCTCTGGTTTAACATTAACACTTTCCCCCCTTGCCTTGTTTTTTGAGGACACACTGCTGACAACAATGATATACACACACTCACATGACAGAATAACACAACTTATCTTTTATTCTTTATTTACTTTTATCATTTATTTATCATACTTTTTCTTTACTTTCTAACTGAACCTACAGAAAATAACGTTAAGAATAATTTAAATCATATGAAATTTGTTTATATAATATTGGTATACACTCACCTAAAGGATTATTAGGAACACCTGTTCAATTTCTCATTAATGCAATTATCTAATCAACCAATCACATGGCAGTTGCTTCAATGCATTTAGGGGTGTGGTCCTGGTCAAGACAATCTCCTGAACTCCACACTGAATGTCGGAATGGGAAAGAAAGGAGATTTAAGACATTTTGAGCGTGGCATGGTTGTTGGTGCCAGACGGGCCGGTCTGAGTATTTCACAATCTGTTCAGTTACTGGGATTTTCACACACAACCATTTCTAGGGTTTACAAAGAATGGTGTGAAAAGGGAAAAGCATCCAGTATGCGGCAGTCCTGTGGGAGAAAATGCCTTGTTGATGCTAGAGGTCAGAGGTCATGGGCCGACTGATTCAAGCTGATAGAAGAGCAACTTTGACTGAAATAACCACTCGTTACAACCGAGGTCTGCAGCAAAGCATTTGTGAAGCCACAACACACACAACCTTGAGGCGGATGGGCTACAACAGCAGAAGACCCCACCGGGTACCACTCATCTCCACTACAAAGAGGAAAAAGAGGCGACAATTTGCACCAGCTCACCAAAATTGGACAGTTGAAGACTGGAAAAATGTTGCCTGGTCTGATGAGTCTGGATTTCTGTTGAGACATTCAGATGGTCGAGTCAGAATTTGGCGTAAACAGAATGAGAACATGGATCCATCATGCCTTGTTCCCACTGTGCAGGCTGGTGGTGGTGGTGTAATGGTGTGGGGGATGTTTTCTTGGCACACTTTAGGCCCCTTAGTGCCAATTGGGCATGGTTTAAATGCCACGGCCGACCTGAGCATTGTTTCTGCCCATGTCCATCCCTTTATGAGCACCATGTCCCCATCCCTTTATGGGGGTCACGAAAGGGGGTCAAACACAGTATTAGTATGGTGTTCCTAATGATCCTTTAGGTGAGTGTATATATATAACAGTATATTATTATTAGGCCTACTAATATATTATTATTAGCTATTATTTATTTATTTATTTATTTATTTATTTATTTATTTATTTATTTATTTATTTATGTATTTATGTATTTATGTATTTATGTATTTATTTATTTATTTATTTATTTATTATTAATATTATTATCAACATCATCATTATTAGTACTTAACTATTCACATTTAGATATCTTTGTCTGATAGATATTGAAAGATTGTATCTCTGTATCATTTGTAATCCCTTTTTCTTCTCTCTCTCTCTCTCTCTCTTTCTTAATTATTATTACTATCAATTAACTCTTTTTCTTCTTTTCATTAAATTCCCCACTGAAAATACTGCACACACACACACACACACACACACACACACACACACACACACACACACACACACACACACACACACACACACACACACACACACACACACACACACACACACACACACACACACACACACACACACACACAGTTACAGCTGCGTAATTTATCCAATTGGCTTTATAATATGCAGAAGCAGATTTAAATTTTGTACATATTTCAAACATTTTGACTTAATTAATACATTTAACTTAAAATGATTATGTAATCTCAATTTAAATATTCTTAGTAGTGGAAATGTAGCTAGCTATAACTAGCTAATTCAACACATTTTTCAATTTTTTTAAGTTTTGCCAACTTATTGGGGTTTACAGTGTGGCCTTTCCGATCAGTTCAAAAACTCATAAACACATCCTCGTGGCGACTACTTTTGAAGCTTTTCAGGAACCCACCATCAGAGAGCTGAAGGAGAAAAACAGTGAAAATATTCCAGTTTTCCAGTCTTTAATATACCAAAAACATATCCATCTTAAGTTCTTCCTGCTTAAAATAGTACAGTAGATTAAAAATGAGTCTGAAATGAAAGTTTATTCTCATCTTTTCATAGCATGTTACAAATTTACAGTGGCTTGTTTTTGTCTTTCCTGACGGATCCAGATGAATTTAGCTTGAGCTTTGGATCTCAGGAGTTGAATGACAGTGAGACGCTCGGCTTCTACAGGATTAGATCAGTCTCTTATATTCATTAGATTAGTGTTATCTGGAGGAGGTGGAGGAATGACGACCTTTCACACAATGAACTTGTTGATGCAAGTCTTTCCTTTAACTGACTCTATAATTTCTCTGCTCTCATTGCAGTATCAGTTCAAGTTAGTTAGGTTCAGGAGGTTACTCTTATTTTCAATATTTCATATATTTCATCTCCCGGTTGTACATTTAATATAAGCCAACATTATAGCCAAATTAAATGTCACACTTAATTTGAATAATTTATGAATTTGTACGCTTTACCATCTCATAAATCACAATGATTCACAAAACAAAAGACACTGTTTAAACTGAGATTTTGTTGTTTTCTTACCTGACTGAAAAAAATCAGTCTAATTCTCATTCAGAGCAATAAATGTATACAGTCAAAATGATAATGACTGATAATAAATATGCAAACAACAGGAAAGAAATAAACCGCTTAGAAAACCATTACAGGAGCTCAGAGATATCTGGAATTCAGAAGGGTTAATAAAGATATTGTGCTCTTGACAATGTGAAGTTTAAAACTCCTGAAAATAATGTGTTTTTCTTTGTCTGTTGATTTTAGACCCAAATCCTCCTGATGAAGTTCACAGGACTGAATCCGTGGAAAGATTAATGACTCTCTGAATGTAGATGTGTTAGACTCGCTGCATTCAGTCAAAATAAGACTTTAATAATCCACATATTGCTGGTCATGAAACACTGCGATCTTTCCAGGTGAGTTGATGAACTTGTGTCAAAACCAAATTTACATTCAATGTTCAAAGAATTAAACCCAGCCGTCTGTATGGAAGGGGATCAAGTCAGTCAACTCAGAAAAGAAACTCAATGTAATGTGCTACTCAGTTTATTGTGAAGTGAAGCATTAATATCTGGCATCTGAACTAGTTGATACAGGAAATCAGCTGCCTAATAAAGAGTTTGACTTGTACAAACTATTTTATGTATTTTGAAAATGCAAAAATACTTACCTTTAATAAATACACAATACATTAGAAGTTTTTTTTGTATTTCAAATACATATTTTAAATGCGCGTATCGTGTAGTTCCTGATATATCTTAAGTTTTATATTATCGCTCATTCTGCGTCAGGCATCATTCCTTGAATATAAACTACATGCACACCTGACACAATGCCATTTTGTCTTCTGAGGGCTGTGTAGTCTATACTTTATTATAACAATAAAAGTCAATAATGACACATAAGATGTACTGTCATGTAGATGTGTTTGCATGACAGAAACACTGCAGGATCACATGCTTCCTTAGAAGAATATTATACCAATACACTGTAGTAGCAATATACAAAATATCCTGGAGTCAGCCTTTAAAATCAAAAACACATTTTGATAAGACAATATAGATTGTCATGTTTGATTCAGATGATTGAGTTCTGTACAAAAACCTTCATTCCATATAATACTAAATATGCCATATTAAACATGTTAATTGCATGTAATACTAGCATTGATTCTCTGTTTAACACTGTGAAGCTGCTTTGAAACAGTATTGTATTAAGTGCTATAGAAATAAAGCTGACTTGACCTGTCAATAATATTTTACTGTAACTGTCTGTGACTGCGGGTCTGAGACACAAGATGGAGCCAAACATCTGGCATAACTTGAGTTTGAATAAAGCGAGAGTGAGGATATCGACTGCTGCAACCTTCACTTGAATCATTGTCAGCTATACAGTCATTATTCAGAACTATATGACCTCTGAATGCTGGGCTTAATCAGAAGTGTCAAGCATTGCAGAGGATTGGGAAACTGTACTAAAACATATCTGCATTATCTACATTTATTCATTTAACAGACTTTATCCAAAGCGATTACAACTGAGGAGTACAGGAAGCGATCCGTCATGAAGAGGCGAAAAATCACGAAAAGTGCTCGAAATACTTATTTTTGTGGATGTTATGGTTGACTAAGGTTAAAACTGAGTATCATTCAGATTTGCCTTCTGTTAAAATGAAGAAATAAAAGAGCACTGGCAAGAAGAAAAATAGCGCCAGTCCATTTGATAGTTAATCGGTTGTTGCTTTTATTAACCAGCTAGTCAAATGTGCTTAAGTATTACTGTTTGCTAGGACTGGGTGATATGATTATATGTATTGTAGAATTGATTTAACTTTTCCATATTGTTTAGATATCACGTATGCATATCTCAAAGTTTCTGCAGGTTTTATGAAGGTACATTTAAGACCTTTTTAAGACCAATTAAAGAAAATTAACTGAAAGGAACATCACGCATCAATATGTTCTCTAAATCTAAACATTCAAGCACATAATGAGTGTATTAGAGACACATCAAAGTTTGAAAATACAATTTCCAGCAGATTGCCATAACTTTTTTATTAATTTTGCAAAAAAAAAAAAATTCTTTAAAGTGATTTTATGAATAAAACAAGAAAAAATGTGTGTTCATCAAAATCAACGTAATTCAAATGTAAGTCATTTTCACCCAATGACAGATGTCTGTTCTTTTTTTCAGCATACACGTTGTTAAATTTTTCAGAAAACAATACTTAATTTTGCATTTCAAGTAAATATATCTTGGTTTAAGGATGTTAAGATATTTGTAATGGAAAACAAAAATCCTGAGGAAGATATTCACCATTTTTTGCAGTGCATGAAATGTAATTTTTCAATTAATACCATGATTCTGCTCAAATTTAAGACACAGTGAAAGGTCAAATTAAGACTTTAAGACCCGTGGAAACCATGATATCCGTACAGCTTTTAGTGGGCAGGAGTTATTGACACATTAGAGCGATAAAGAAACATGGACAAATGAGTAATAAAGAGTGGGACTTGCTTGATGTTAAAAAGAGTTATTAAAGGTGCAATGTGCCAATATATATATATATATATATATTGACATACATATTATATATATTATTGTCATGACATAACAATATATGTTCTCTTGCATTTATTTGTCCTATTGCATTTTTTCTTATTTTATTAATGGCTGTTTACTTATCTTCAATAATTGCGTGAGAACTTTTTTACTTACATTAGTTAGCCTAGTATTAGTTTTCGCTGTGCTATCTAAACTGGTGTTGAGAATAGAGTAATATCACTGGCATCTGTATTGTAACCTAATTTTCAGAACATGATATACAACCCGAATTCCGGAAAAGCATGGGACGTTTTTTAAATTTGAATAAAAATAAAACTAAAACCTAAAACCTTTATATACACCTTTCAGCATTCATAGTGCCTTCCAAAACATGCAAACTGCCCTTACCGTATGCACTTATGCCCCCCATACCATCAGAGATGCTGGCTTTTGAGCTGAGCGCTGATAACATGCTGGAAGGTCTCCCTCCTCTTTAGCCCGGAGGACACGGCGTCCATGATTTCCAACAAGAATGTCAAATTTGGAATCGTCTGACCATAGAACACTTTTCCATTTTTTCCAACAGTCCATTTTAAATGAGCCTTAAGCCACAGGACATGACAGCGCTTCTGGACTCTGTTCACAAATGGCTTCCTTTTTGCATGATAAAGCTTTAGTTGGCATCTTTAGATGGCACGGTGGATTGTGTTTACCGACAGTGGTTTCTGGGCCCCTTTAGTAATGTCATTGACACACTCAGGCGAAGAGTGAAGCAGTGCCATCTGAGGGCCGAAGACCACGGGCAGCCAATAAAGGTCTTTGGCCTTGTCCCCTACACACAGAGATTTCTACAGTTTCTCTGAATTGTTTGATGATGTGATGCACTGTAGATGATGAGATTTCCAAAGCTTTTGCAATTTGATGTTTAGGAACATTGTTTTAAAGTATTCCACAATCTTTTTACACACTCTTTCACAGATTTCACAGCCTCACTTCTTAGAGACTCTGCCTCTCTAAGACATCCCTTTTATAGCTAAAAATGTTACAGACCTGATATCAATAGTTTCTAGATGTTCTTCCAGCTGAATCAAAATTTTCTTGCTTTTTCAGCCATTTGTTGCCCCCGTCCCAACTTTTATGAGACCTGTAGCAGGCATCAAATTTGAAATGTGCTCAATTAGTGGATAAAAGTGTACAATTTCTACATTTCTACATTTTATATATTATCTATGTTCTATTGTGAATAACATATTGGCTCATATGATTTGAAGGTCTTTTAGTTTTCATTTTATTCAAATTTAAAAAACGTCCCAACTTTTCCGGAATTCGGGTTGTATATTGTTATTGTGAAAATTATATATTTTTATGGTTTAAATAAGTTTTTGGTCACATTGCCCATTCCTACTCCTTGCAAGAAAGCAGGAAATGTTCCCAGTATTACACATGGTTTATTAGTAGTCTTCAGCAGTGTAACATGATCAGAAATAAGTATAGAAGTGGCGCACAGATGACCTTAAACCCAGTCTTTTTTGAAAGTTTGGTGGTAGAGGTATTTTCAATAAAAACAAATGTTTATAAGCAGCCATACACACCAAAGTGTTCTTTGCATTCAGAATAGATCCAGACAGATTTCAGCCTAATACTGATACATCACTGAATGGCCAAATCCACATGAATCTTCTGATTTTCAAAATACTGTATTTGTATTTAAATACACTTTTTCCACACAGTTTTTGAAATTTTATTTGATACATTCTCCTAGATTTAGGTATTTTGTATTTTAATACATTTTTCATGTATTTAGTACCCTGTAATAATTTATGTATTTTAAAAGATGTAGTCATTGTATTTTATTCCAAAGCAGTGAAAATGATCCACAGTCTCTCATTGTGTTAAGAGTTTTGAAAAAGTGACCTAAATATTGAGAAAATGGCTCATGAGAAAGTGTGTGACATGATGAGAGTTCACTGTTATGAAGGACTCATGAATGACCAGCAGATGGAGCTGTTACTGTAAAACAGATGATCATGTGACCTCAGATAAAGCTGCTCAGGATAATCCGCCTCCACAAAGCACAAATGCTTCAGGAATGGTTTGAGGAGCACAACGAGTTTGAGGCGTTGACTTGGCCTCCAAATTCCCCAGATCTCAATCCAATCGAGCATCTGTGGGATGAGCTGAACAAACAAGTCCAATCCATGGAAGCCCCGCCTCACAACTTACAGGACTTAAAGGATCTGCTGCTAACATCTTGGTGCCAGATACCACATCACACCTTCAGGGGTCTAGAGGAGTCCATGCCTCGACCATCACAATATTAGGTCATAATGTTATGCCTGATCGGTGTATAGGCCCTACTTTATTCTTATGAAAACACCTGATGATGAGTTGTACTTGTACCTAGTACTTTCTGCCCTCTTCTTCAAGTATTACTCAAGTATTACACTTGAGTTACGTGATTGGGTTACTTTTTCAAGTAACAAGAAAAGTAATGCATTACTTTTAAAATTTACAACAAAATATCTGAGTTACCTTTCACATTTATTTGACTGACAGCTCTCCTGTCCTCATGTTGAGGAATCAACTAAATGTGAGCATTTATTAATCTAATTTGCACAATAAAGATTCAGTATTCCTCAAAAGGAATAAAATAAGTCTATGCAAAATTAGACTACATTGCAAACCTCCAATAATGAAATATGAAATAAAACAAATATTTCAATGCTTTAATTCCTCTGAAATTGACCAATGTCCTGCTGCTAACAGTCATGATTCAGTTAAACCACACTCTAAAAAAAAGGTTCTATATGGCACCAAAAATGGTTCTTGGCTCGTAATCATAGGGGAACCTTTTTTAGTGCTATATAGCACCAATTTTGGTGCTTCAGAGGTTCTTCACCGGTTCTTTGACTAAGGTGCTATATAGCACCTCTGAAGAACCTCTGAAGAACCGCTGAAGAACCGCTGAAGAACCGCTGAAGAACCTCTGAAGAACCGCTGAAGCACCAAAATTGGAGCTATATAGCACTAAAAAAGGTTCCCCTATGATTACAAGCCAAGAACCATTTTTTGGTGCCATTTAGAACCGCAAAAACGACTTTAGATGTTTTGTTGTAATGGAAGTGTTGAACTTTTCCTCCTGCGTCCTCTTCTTCCATTATCCAGAACAGCCGCAGCTGAAAGATTACTGTCCTCTGCTGTACACGCGGGAATTTTTTGTAATTGCAATTTTGGTGTGAAAGGGTCTTTACATTTACACAAAAATATAACTTTTTTTGTGACAATAAACAAAAAACAAGCCCAGCCCAGGAAAGAAAAAGTAACATAAAGCATTACTTTTCTTAAAAAGTAACTAAGTAACATAATTAGTTACTTTTTGCAATATTGTAATGCATTACTTTCCAGTAACTTTCCCCACAACTGTTCATATTTATTTACAACCAAACATTTTAACACGCCTCTACGTAACATGAGTGTCTTTATCATTAATTCTAAATAAAAAAATGCCTCAGTTTGTAAGAAAATGCGACTAGAACTTAACGTTGCCATAGGCTAACAAACGCTTTTATTTTAGCAGAAGGCTTTCTAAAGTAGGTTTAACAGTTACGTCAAAGACCAACATTTATCATTCAACTCAACTGTGCACATTCATTTTAGACATTCATGTTATGCTCTTGCAGCCAATCAGATTTCAGCAGGAATTAAAACTAAACTCATAATCATCACGACAGTGAAATATAATCTTATCAACAAGAAATGTGACTCCTTAAAGCAGAGAAACACAAGACTTGTGTATGTCAAAGTTAATAGACATAGTAAGAAATGCAAGAAAAGAAAAGAGTAAGAAATGTAATGTGTGTATTTTCTGTCCACCAGTTGGAGTCAGTCTTGGGCCAGAAATGAGAAGTCTTCCTGTTTCCCTGTTCTCTGTAAATAAGAGTCTAGTCTCACATGTTCATGTCTGATATTCAGATATTCACTATATATGAGCGTTTAATAGAGCAACACAATTTAATGTATATCTGTGTGAAACAACATTTATTGTTCTATTGTATTAGTATAGTTTATAACTAGAAAGTTTTCACTTTCGCCAACATGTGATTTCTGTAAGATATTAAGCATATTTCATTGGATTGGCCTATACAATCAAAATAAATGCTATTGAGGAGTTTATGCTTCATAAGGCTTGCTACATCATCATCTTTATTATCAATATGTGATGTGCTCTACTTTATTATTTACAGTAAATAAATCAATGGTCATTTCATTATCATCAGAGACATTTAATATTTAAAGAGTTATCAGATACACTTTAAAAGAAATGGAAAGCAAAATCACTTTGTTTTATAATCAGCTATATGATGATTTATTAAGCTGAGATAACAGGTGAAAATCTTGATTTTCTTTAAATTTACATTTTAATGACTGTGGTGTAACCAAATGGTTATTATATTGAATTAAATAAATTAGTTTAAAGTCTATAAACTAAAAATGACACAAAATGTGTTTTCCCCAAACTAAAATGAAAGTGACAGAAAGTTTGTCCTGTTCTGCCAGTGTGTGTTTAAATAGATTTGCATAGTTTCCTTGCGTGACACTGAACAACACGTTCTTTTGTTCTAGACGTTCACATGATTCACATTTGTGCTGTCAACAATTCCTCAAAACTGCATTGTTAAGCATCAGTCAGTAATAATGTTGACAGGAATGAGGATGAGGTTTTTCTTGAGTACTGAAACCATGTCATGTTGATGCTTACTCTTTCTGCAGGGAAATGCTGTTAAATGCTTCTATATACCATAATAATTGATAGTTAAGACAGCAAGAAATGTAGACTCATCAGCTTTTACTATTTACTTTTAAAAGATGAATGATTGACTATTTTCAGGATTATTCTCGATGAACATGAAGGCGGGTTTCTTTGTTTGCTGAGTATAGTTTATTTACCCACAACATCTTTATCAGAGCATCTTTCTCATTTATTAATGGAAAAAGACCCACTGGATGACAATAATGTGCTTGCATAAATTACAATCATACACTGGGAATAATGAAAATCCCATTTTTCTTAGGGTGTGCTTTTAGCCCCATTGTACCCTATACGTACTTAAAACTACATCTTCTGTTTAAAGATGCATTGTTGCCTAAAGTAAATGTTCTTAAAAACCATTAATTAATTAGGATTAATTGTGATTTGTTCCTACTAATAAACAGTTCTCATAATTTATAAGTCCCCTTATATAATGTAATTCGTCATGGTAACAGTGACCTCTGACCTCAACACACCTGCACTTCTAGTCTTCCTCTCGTTCTCTGTGTTCAGAGTGAACCACACCTCTGTCTGTTTCTATGCCCCCGGCATTCCCTGGATGTGCTATGACAATTCAAAAACTTCCAGAAATGTATAAACCAGAATTAAATTAACTTTCTATATGCGCGCACACACACACACACACACACACACACACACACACACACACACACACACACACACACACACACACACACACACACACACACACACACACACACACACACACACACACACACACACACACACACACACACACACACACACACTCACACTCTACTATCGTGCTTTCTTCAGCTGAATGCAAATGTAATTTATTTGAGAGACGTTCCTCTCATTGCATGATAACAATGTAATTGTAAATGGGAATGATTTGTAAAGTATGCAGTAATTGAGCAGGAGAGATGATCAGATAATCTTAGCTGAAAAAGCTTGTTTGATCTACTCAATGATAAACATCTACTCAAGGGGAATTCTGTTCGGTCTTTTGTTTGTCAGAAGAGAAACTTGTTAATCCTCTTTGTATTTGTAAAAGATGAGATGAGCCACATCAGACACAGTCTCGCCCTGTTCAGCTTCTTCTCCCATAATAAACTATTCTTGTAAATCACATGATTGTCAAGGCACAACCGGTTCTCCTTCTGTTGAGCTACTGTAAACAGAGACAGTTTATCAGGTCAATCTTTGAAATGGAAAGATGAAGAACCAGAAAGCATGGATTCCCAATGTCATCACTGTGTGGACTGACAGTGTTACTTGCCAATTGCAAAATTCACCCGCATTTGGCGCGTGGTCGGGTGTTAATTTCAAGCGTGCAAATGGGTCTTTTGCAAATAGAAAGTTTAAAAAAAGAGTTCTTAACAAAAAATTAGGAACAAGTCTATGTTTTAGTGGAAATAATGATTGAGATGGATTATATAAATTAGTTTTCTTTTATTTCTATTTTTGAAGAAGACATGTATAGGATGTTATGCAATTAAGGTGGTACATGCTATATGTATGTGGACTGTAAACTGAAGGATGTTTTATGTAGAGACTTAAAGTGCTTAGACTTATCTTACTTATTTTTCGTTGTTTATTTTTTAGTTACACCACTAAAAGGAGTGGATTTACACTCTTTTTTGAAAGGTGTGGATTTACAATCCATATTTTTTAATTATATATCTTGGTATTTATGATTGGAGGTAGTAATTGTCTTCATGAGGATAAATATGTGCTTGTTTTGTAATCAATCAAGCTTTTAAAACCAAATTATCAAGATTAATAATGGTTAAAGTAAAATCCTTGAAGGAAAAAGAGATTTTCTGTTCTTCAAAATTATAACCTGACAGGGGAACATGGAAATTTTGAAGCGGCCTAAATTGGTAGACCAAATGAGATGTTTAGGACCCCAAATTGGCCTAAGGGGGGACTGAAAGGGGCAGATTCTGAAATCCACTGCCGCTTCAATATACCTATATATATATAGATATAGATAGATAGGTATATTGAAGAGGCAGTGGGTGGATATATATATATATATATTCTAATTAAATTTATAATCAAAGCCTTCAATCAATATTTATCCTCCTATATTACTATAATGATTTTTTAATAATTATTTTTAATGATTTGAATTAACATTTTTAACTTTTTATGTTTTATTTTAATTCCATCCATCCATCTTCTTCCGCTTTATCCAGGGCCGGGTCGTGGGGGCAGCAGTCTAAGCAGAGATGCCCAGACTTCCCTCTCCCTAGACACTTCCTCTAGCTCTTCCGGGGGTAAACCGAGGCGTTCCATTATCCCTCCAGCGTGTCCTTGGTCTTCCCCGGGGCCTCCTCCCGGTGGGACGTGCCCGAAACACCTTCCCGGGAAGGCGTTCAGGAGGCATTCGGAACAGATGCCCTTAGCAAAGGACCCCGGACCCCATACTCCCAGAGCACCCTCCACAGGATGCCGCGAGGGACACAGTCGAATGCCTTCTCCAAATCCACAAAACACATGTGGACTGGTTGGGCAAACTCCCATGAACCCTCCAGCACCCTGTAGAGGGTATAGAGCTGGTCCAGTGTTCCACGACCGGGACGAAAACCAGACTGTTCCTCCTGAATCAGAGGTTCTACTATCGGCCGTATTCTCCTCTCCAGTACCCTGGCATAGACTTTCCCGGGGAGGCTGAGAAGTGTGATCCCCCTATAGTTGGAACACACCCTCCGGTCCCCCTTCTTAAAAAGAGGGACCACCACCCCGGTCTGCCATCCCAGAGGCACTGTCCCGGACCGCCACGCATTTATTTTAATTCTTTAGAATGAATATATAATATTGTATATTATATAACTGAAACACATTTGGTTATATTAATAACTATATTAATTATATAAAACACATCGGAACACCTCTTAAGCAAACTAACCCTGGATCATGAGCTGCTCCGGAGCAGGTTATGTTCAGATGTTCAGAGAGTGAGTTGCTATGGTTACTTACATTCCCTGAAAGTTACCTTTGTTTTTGGAACTGAAAGTTGAGGTTATCCACTTACTCTTAAACATACCCAGGTATGCCACATAACCTGCTTTCTGGAATACCCCCCAGGCTGCTTAGTTTAAGATTACATTTAACCCTTACATTTAACTATGGTTATGTAGTGTCTCTGAGAAATATTAAAACAAAATGTCCTCTGACAATAATCATTGGCCGAGTGTCAGAAAGATATTTCATTAATGTTTATGGCAGACAATTCCAGCATGTTTTATTCTCAGCTGAGGGTTAAAAACTTGTCTAATGTACAGTGTTCATTTTTAAATGTAACTTAATTAGTAAAATAAGTGAATGAAAACCTTTGTTTTATTTTTCATTGGATAAAGAGGAAATGAAAGTACTTTTTAAGAGACACGTAATGGCATGTCTGGGTGTGTTTTTCTGTTTGTGTTGACATTTGACACTTATTCAGATGGTTTCCGTGAACTATCCTGTTTCTATTAGCATACTCTATAAACCTGCATCCTTTGTGATGCCAGTACACACCCATAAAACATGTTTACCAAGCATCACTTCATTATGCTGTAGTTAACAGGAAGTTTGTTCTGCAAGGGATTTTTTTAACCTTAATTCAATGGAGAAACTGAGTATGGGTTTTCACCCAACACTCCCAAATCTACCAGATAGCAAACAAACAGAACTAATACATGACTAACACGAGCACTAGAACTTGACTTCAACATGAGAACTTGCCTATACTGTAAAAAATAAATCCATAAAATAACGAAAAAGTACTGGCAGCTTATTACCTGGAAATTGTCCAGTATTTTATGAACATTTCCATTAACCCTAACATAGAACGCAATAAAGTTTAAAATTCTAAATACAGGTAAAACACCTGTAAAAAATACATACGAAAAATTCTGTTAATTTAATACAGTACTATTTAATTCCACCCTGTGTGCTCTTCAGTTGTCTGGTATTGTTAATGTTTACACGCTGTCTCGCATGTTGGCTTGATATTCCGAGTTTATAATAAATCCTGTTATTTTATCATCATATTCGTCTTCCTTGGAGTTTAACTTTATACTGTAATTACGAGCTATATGAGGATGTGAACACTTATGCTCAAAAAATTATACGTTGGATTTACTTAACTTTTTCAAAAGGTTCCATGTAACTGGGTTCCCTTTCGAAAGAATCACTCGTATTGCGTAGCATATGCAGGGGGAACTCCTTGTTTCCTCGAGAATGAAGCAAAATTGTATCCTTAAAATGTATCTATGTAAAACGCAGTGCAGCTACACAGCATACCTAGCATGGCGTATACGCGCACTGATTGGCTGTGCTGCGGCAACTGCAGCAACCTATGGTGATGCGATTGAGTAGGAGGACCAATGAGGCGCCGCTCATGTTCCCACCTTGACAGTCCACCTGAATTTGAATAGCGGGTCTATAAAAGACCATGTCACGCCATAGGAACTCAGTTTAAATCTCCTTCAGCGACTCTTCACTTCGCTGATCTCTGGACCTGAAGCCGCCGTCGAAAGAGCAACTCAGCGGAACCCGTGCACCTTCTGAGGACGTCGGAATTATCCGCCTTCAGACACCATCGTTCCAGCTGCACTATCCGGCGTTACTATATCTTTTTATATCTGTGTATTTTAACAAGTGCGTTGTTTCAAATGCTTCGTCCTACCTGCGCATCGTGCAGAGATCCTCTGCTCGGTGGGGACCACCATATCATCTGCGCGGCGTGTCTCGGCCGAGACCATGCGTTTGCTGCACTCTCCCAGGGCGGCTGCCCAGAGTGCGATGAAATGGCACTGCAGACCCTGCGGGCTCGGCTTGCCATCTTCAATGATGATCCCAGTCCATCTTCTCCCTCTCTGGTGCAGCGCAAGAAGAAGCGAGCTAAGCACTCTATCCCGACTTCTGTCTCCCAGTACCCCGCGGTCAGGTGACAGGGGATGGTTCTGACACCAGTAGGCTATGTGTAAGAAGACTCCTTTTAAACATTCATGAACAAACATAAATCAGTGACATGACATAATTTTTAAACCCAGTTTATTTATTTGAATCATTTTCAAACAAATATTTGCATTAGGTTGCTTAGAACAACAAAAGTGTAATGTTCTTGTTTAGTGTTTTCACGGGAAATTCTGCCCTTGGGTAATTAAGCAGCAACATTTGTGTTAGTGGCTTAAATCCTGAACACTGCTGCTACAGTATGTCCATATATAACATGTTTATCAAACACTGATTTAACCCTTGTGTGGTGTTCATATTTTTGTTATTCAGCCAGTGTTTGTGGGTCTGGTGTCCTCGTTTTCTTTGATACATTGTCTGAATTGTCCACAAAATCCTCCTCTAGATCACCATATTTATTTTGCAGATTAGCTGCTCCTGTGCGAAGATCTTGTAGGGGAATGGATCAAAAATCCAAATGTCTGTTGAATATCTTTGTAGGAGTGATACCTCCTATATAGCTCGGCAACGAGACGGTCTATGACGCCGATAAAAAACGTTGTTTTTAATTTGTCGCGGCCTGAACGCTCACAGTCAGGTTCAGTGGATTCATCCGCTTGTTTTTTCCTTTTCCTATGTTCCTGTGTGTCCACTTTGTAGACTTGTTGGGACAAAGTTGGAGACATGTTTTTTTCCTCACTCTCAAACTTGTCAAACTCTTCGCGTAGACTGGCCTTACAATGAACAGCCTTACATAAATCCAGGTTAACTGCCTGTAAAGCAGTTCTAGTCTTATAAAAACGTTGCAGTATGTTGTTCCACATATGATGGCATTCTCTAGCTTGTCCATCTTCATATACAGTGTCCTGGCTTCATTCCGTGCAGTAAGACATTGGTTTGTATCATTACTGAGCTTTTGCAGCGATTCTGGCGTAATTCTGGTGCAGTGCATTTGTTGCTTGTGCGTGAGCTGACCATATAGTGTCTGAAAGACAAAGTCTCTTGGCGATCCTCTGGGTGTTACTTGGCTGTAAACCTGCTGTAATTGTCTGCCAACGGGATGTGGATTTGGAGGAAAAATTAAAAAGTGTCTGCACTAGATTAAAAAATTCCTCGTAAATTGAGTGTGTGCGCAGCGCACGGTACCCACTCGATTAATGGGTTCACCTGTTTAATGCGTGCTTGTAGACCACTGTAAACACCAGACATGTTGGCTGCATTGTCGTAACATTGGCCTCTGCAGTTATTGATATCAATGCCCAGGTCTTGTAAAACACTTAGCACAGACTGGCAAAGTGACTCTCCTGAATGACTCTGGATTGGCAGAAACTTGATAAAATGTTCTGCGATGCTGCCATCGTCTGCCACATATCGCATGATGAATGTGAGCTGGTCGGTATGCGTAATGTCAGGAGTGGAATCAACACTGATCGAAAAGTACTTTGCCACTTTAATTTGACTGATTATCTCTGCAAGGACCTGTTCTCCCCTCAGTTCAATAAATTCTATACATGTTGTTGATGAGAGGTATGATGGTGTTCCCTTTCCAGCATTGCCATATTTTTCTATATGCACTTTCAAAAAGGGATTAAACTCGCTGATAACTTCCAGCACACCCATAAAGTTTCCATTATCCGGTGTCTAAGCGGTAGTCCTCATTCTGCTAAAAACTTCACCACCGCAACCACCCTCTTTAAAACCTCGGCCCAATATTCGCATTCATTGTCGAATAGTTTTTTTAGTTCTGAATCTATTCGCCCACCATCAGCACAGTGCGTAACATACGCAAGCATTGCCTTTCTGTGGCTCTCTGATCCTTCATGTTCAGCTAGGCGCGCAGCTGCATTTTTTGTCACTATAGCCTGCTGTCAGTGCAGACTGCATATCACTGTCCCCAAATAATTTACACGCAAAACAAAACACAGCGCCCTTTGAGGGAGAATAAAGGAGCCATTCTCTTGGCTGAGTTTCACTATTGGCCAGTTTCCTTTTAAACAGGGTTTTGGAAATGTACCTCTTTTGGTGTTTATGTTGTCTTTCTGAGTCAGCAACATCTGCCCCCCCTAATGGGGACAATGCAGAGTCCTGCACGGGTGCACGAATATTGCTGAAACGGGTAAAAGTCATCCTACTGTGTCGGATACGGGTGCGGGTTGGGCCGGTGTGTGGGCCGGGTCTAAACACGGGTTTTAAACAGTCACATGCAAACGAATATATAAAAATATATGCATTTATATTGTGAAAATATGCATGTATTTTTTAGTTATTGCTTTTGTTTACATGAGTGGAGTCTATGCAATGGCAGACGTAGCTTTTAATTACTCTGCTAATAGCGCTTATCACATGTATACAGATACATGCGCAGTTATCTCATTGTATTGCAGAACAGAGGCGCCAGAATGCAATAATATAACATAGTAAGGCAAGTGTGTGAAGCTTCAGTCCACTTGGGCCCTGCCCCTGAGTATATACAGTTACCTGTCACTGAGTCAAAAGTAAACTTGTAGAAGGGTTTCACTGAGCCCATGGCATCCCTCAATGCATCAGGGCTGTGGATGGGACCCATGTGTAAAATCAGGCAGCCAATCATAGCGCGGTTTTGCGTTTTCATGTGGATGGAGATTTTTTTTAAAACTGTGCTTGTGTGGACACGATTGTTTTTTAAAACAAAGGAGGAAAAACTCAGGTTATAAAAATACAGTGTACTTGTGGACTAGGCCTTTAACAGGAAAAATTAGGCTTGGAAGAAAGTTATTGAGGTTGTCGGGTTGTCAGGTGTGTTTTGTTTGCCAAATGTGCTGAATGTATGCAAATCCTTGCCATGCCTTAACTAGCATCTAGCCCGATCTAGCCTAGTATTCACATGTATTTATTACTCCACATTTTACAAATATAAACATTTATATTTTATAAATTGCAGGTGATGCTATAAATTCACAAACAGCCAAATCCCAACCATCCTCAAAACCTGTACAAATCCCTAGATTTAAACAATTTAAAAACATTTTAGAAAAAAAAAATGTGGCCATTTTAAATGAGTTGGCCAACTTTTTAGCCCTCTAGTTAAACAAGTACACAGAATAGTGTGGGAATATATATATATATATATTATATATTATATATATATATATATATATATATATATATATATATATATATATATATATATATATATATATATATATAGGCCTAATATATTATTATTATTATTATTATTATTATTATTATTATTATTATTATTATTATTATTATTATTATTTTTAACTTGGGTTTATACCTGACACAAATTGCCAGACATTCGGCCGGGCTGATGGATTTTCAGAATGCAGTATCCTGCCTGGAAATTTTTGGGCCAACAACCTGAAGGATCTCATTCCTCTCGTGAGACCCGAAAATATTCACAGAAATCTTCCACGTTAAGGCGCAGCTCTTGCACTAAACAGTGATACTGGCCAAGATGTTTCCTCCGAGCCAGGTAGTGTTTTACCCACACTGATTTGCGGTATTTCTTTTTTTGTCTCCAGTAAAGGAGTGCAAGAGCAAGAGCCTTTATCCTCCGTACATTCACCATGGTGAAATGAATTGAATGCCAACAATAATCAGCTATATAGGACAAATGACCGCCAAACATTTTAGTGAAAATAAAGACATTAAAAATAATACAATTAAATTAATAATTTAATATTCATCTATTTTGCATTTTTTTTCAAGTCAAGTCAAGTCAACTTTATTTATATAGCGCTTTTAACAATGTAGATTGTTTCAAAGCAGCTTTACAGTGTTAAACAGGAAAATAATGCAGCATAATTTTATTCAGCTGTATAGCCATTCTGGAAAAATTTCAAGTATCATACAGTGACAGTGTGGGCTTTAGATCAATAATTTGATCAGTAATTTAGTTTAAATGGTTAATTTAGTTTATTATTTAGATGTATTTCGATGTTTAGTTGAAAAATGTAGTGTCCCCAACTGAGCACGCCAAGCCAGAGGCAACAGTGGCAAGGAAGCCAAAACCCCATTAGGTGACCTAATGGAGAAAAATAAACCTTGGGAGAAACCAGGCTCAGTCGGGGGGGCAGTTCTCCTCTGGCCAATTAACAAACAGCGTATTATTATTATTATTCTGGCAGTTTTACAGCTCGGAGGTCATAATAGATCAGAATATTCGAGGGACCGGGGGCAACATGCTGGAGACGGGTTTATTGAGGATGATGTTGATTAAATAATTATTAAAGTGCAGTATTCGAATGATCGGAGGCAACACGCTGGAGACGGGTTTATTGAGGATGACATATCAATTTAAGTATTATTTAATTGTAATATTCGAACAATCTGAGTCAACACGCCGGAGACGGGTTTATTGAGATGCCGTGTCGATGAGGCAGTTGCAGGGGGAGTCTAATCACGGTCTCTCAGACACTTCGGGGTCCTGTGTTGGTCTTCTCTGGGCGCAGATCCACCATCTGATCTGGATACGGCCCGGATCCGGCTGACTGCAGTAAACCTCGGGATAAAACAGAGAGACTATCATTAGCGTAGATGCCATTCTTCTGATGATGTAACGAGTACATCAGGTGTTATGGGAAGTGTTCCCGGTTCCGGCTGACCTAGTTAATGCAGCCTAACAATCATTTCATTGAAAAAGTGTTTTATGTGTATGCCACAGTAAAGAGATGTGTTTTTAGTCTAGATTTAAACTGACAGAGTGTGTCTGCTTCCCGAACAATGTTAGGAAGACTGTTCCAGAGTTTAGGTGCTAAATAGGAAAACGATCGACCGCCTGCAGTTGATTTGGATATTCCTGGTATGATCAACTGGCCAGAATTTTGAGACCGCAGTAGACGTGATGGAGTATAATATGTTAAGAGCTCGCTCAAGTATTGGGGAGCTAAACCATTTAGTGCTTTGTAAGTAATAAGTAAGATTTTAAAATTTATGCGATGTTTAATAGGCAGCCAGTGCAGTGTTGACAGAACTGGGCTAATATGGTCATACTTCCTGGTTCTAGTAAGAACTCGAGCTGCTGCGTTTTGGACCAGCTGGAGTTTATTTATTAAGCGAGCAGGGCAACCACCCAGTAGAGCATTACAATAATCTAACCTTGAGGTCATGAACGCATGAACTAACTGTTCAGCATTTTGCATTGAGAGCATGTGCCGTAATTTAGATATATTTTTAAGATGGTAGAAAGCAGTTTTACAGATGCTAGAAACGTGGCTTTCAAACGAAAGATTGGTATCAAAGAGCACACCCAGGTTCCTCACTGATGACGAGGACTTGACAGAACAGCCATCAAGTGTTAGACAGTATTCTAGGTTACTACTTGTGGAGCTTTTTTGTCCAATAATTAAAAATTCAGTTTTTTCTGAATTGAGTTGCAGGAAATTACCAGTCATCCAATGTTTTATATCAGCTATGCATTCCGTTAATCTTGTGAATTGGTAAGTTTCTTCAGGGCGTGAAGAAATATAGAGCTGAGTATCGTCAGCATAACAATGAAAACTAACGCCATGCTTCCTAATGATATCTCCCAGTGGTAGCATGTACAGGGTGAAGAGTAGCGGTCCTAGCACTGAGCCTTGTGGTACTCCATACTGAACTTGCGATCGGTGTGACATATCTTCATTTACTACTACAAACTGATAACGGTCGCATAGGTATGATTTAAACCATGATAATGCAATTCCACTAATACCTACATAATTTTCGAGTCTATTCAAAAGAATGTTGTGGTCGATAGTATCAAATGCAGCGCTAAGATCGAGTAACACTAATAGAGAGATACAGCCACGATCGGATGATAAGAGCAAATCATTTGTAACTCTGACGAGAGCAGTCTCAGTGCTATGATACGGTCTAAATCCTGACTGGAAATCCTCACAGATACCATTTCTTTCTAAAAAGGAACATAATTGTGAAGACACTGCCTTTTCAAGTATTTTTGACAGAAAGGGTAGATTTGAGATTGGTCTATAATTGACTAAATCTGTAGGATCAAGTTGCGGTTTTTTAATAAGTGGTTTAATAATAGCCAACTTAAAAGTTTTCGGTACATATCCTAATGACAAAGATGAATTAATGATATTAAGAAGAGGATCTATGACCTCTGGTAGCATCTCTTTTAATAGCCTAGTTGGTATAGGGTCGAGCATACATGTTGTCGATTTTGATGATTTAACGAGTTTAGCCAATTCTTCTTCTCCTATAGCAGTGAATGAGTGTATTTTTTCCTCAGTGACACTACAATGCTCTGTCTGATGTGATGCTGTATTAGACGGCTGCATGGTTAAAACATTTATCCTAATATTATCAATCTTACATGTGAAGAAGTTCATAAAGTCATCACTGCTGTGCTGTTTACAATCATCAGAAGTTGAAGCTTTATTTTTGGTTAATTTAGCCACTGTATCGAATAAATATCTTGGGTTGTGTTTGTTTTCTTCCAAGAGAGTTGAGAAATAAGCAGATCTAGCAGTTTTTACGGCCTTTCTGTATGTGATCATGTGCTCTTTCCACGAATTACGAAATACCTCTAATTTTGTTTTCTTCCAGCTGCGCTCCATTTTTCTGGCTGCTGTTTTAAGGGCCCGGGTGTGCTCGTTATACCACGGCGTTGGACTATTTTCTTTAATCTTCTTTAAGCGCAGAGGAGCAACTGTGTCTAAAGTACTGGAAAAGAGAGAGTCAATAGTTTCTGTTGCAACATCGAGTTCTTCTATACTATCTGGGATGCTGAGCAGATGATACTGATGAGGGAGATTATTTAAAAAGAAATCTTTAGTAGCGACAGTGATTGTCCTGCCATTTTTAAAGCGAGGGGGCGGCTTTGCAACCTTAGCTAAATTAAGTATACATGATACTAAGTAATGATCTGAGATGTCATCGCTCTGCTGCAGAATTTCAACGGTATCAATATTTATTCCATGTGATAATATTAGGTCTAAAGTATGATTATGGCGATGAGTGGCTCCTGACACGTGTTGCCTAACTCCAATAGAGTTTAGTGTGTCTTTAAATGCTAATCCCAATACGTCTTTTCCGTTGTCTACATGGATATTAAAATCACCAACAATTAGTACTTTATCTACGGCCAGTACTAACTCTGATAGAAAATCAGCAAATTCTTTGATAAAGTCTGTATTATGCCCAGGTGGCCTGTATACAGTAGCTAACACAAATGTTGAACGGGTTTTATCATGTACACTACATAGCGTTACATAAAGCACCAAAACTTCGAAGGAATTATATTTGAAACTAGACTTCTGAGTAATACTGAAGATATTATTATAAATTACAGCAACCCCTCCCCCTTTACCTTTCAGACGCGGCTCATGTTTATAACTATAATCTTGGGGGGTGGACTCATTTAAGGTAATGTAGTCGTCAGGTTTTAGCCAGGTTTCTGTCAAACAGAGCACATCTAGATTATTATCTGTAATAATATCATTAACAATAAGCGCTTTTGGGGAAAGGGATCTAATATTCAGCAACCCAAGATTTATCAATTGTTCATCTGTATTATATATTTTGTTTATTTGTTGGACGTCAATTAAATTTTTACTGTTGAATGGTTTTGATGTTTTTTTGTATTTACTAATTCGGGGAACAGACACAAATAATAAAAATAAAGTTCAAATATTTAAGTTTTAAAACAAAATAAAATGTGATAAACAAAAAGAATAATAATTATCAACTTGCGCACACTGATTTGATTGGACAAATTTGGAATACATCACATCCGGTCGGCGTGTCGCATACGATGTGGTCGCTCAAGTTCAAATATTTGAATGCATCCGAACCTCAAATCAGATTCGAAAATTCTGCATTCGCAGATGGTCGGAACCCCGTGTACGATTCTCCATTGGAAATGAATGACTTCCAGTCCAACGGCTGTCGTTTGTCGTGTGCAGTGGAAAAGCGGCTTTAAGCTTTTAGAGTGTCCCGGCTGAAGTTGTCCTTGTGTTAATGGTTGTGTAATAACCTCTGTATGCTGGCAATAAACATTTTTGTAAGTGTGTCTATAATGCGATATGCTAAACGGATTTTATTGCGGGTGCGGGTCGGGTGTCGGTTCTATTTTAAGTGGGTCGGGTCGGGTGCGGATTTTATTTAGTGCTGTTGTCGGAAAACGGGTCGGATGCGGTTTTAAGCACTGCGGGTACGGGCGGGTGCGGATTTACAAAATCGGACCCGTGCAGGACTCTGCTACAGTGTGTGGTCATTGAAAATGTTTTTCTGATATATATTTTAAACAGAAAATGAGCCAAGGCCAAAGAGCTACTTTTATCCAAAGCAACTTACAACTTGGGAGTACAGGAAGCAATTGGTCATGAAGAGTCGAGTGAGCGCAACAAGTGCCTGAAATACTGAGACCGTGTACATTGCTCAGTGTAGCATAGGCTAGAGTAGGGAGGGAAAAAGGGAAGAAGAAAAGAAGAAGAAAAGAAAGGCTTTTTAAAAAAAAATGTATATGAGGTTAAGTGGTCACGGAAGAGCTGAGTTTTTAGTTGACTTTTGAATGTTGTCAATGATTCTGCGTTTCGGATGGCGGTGGGCAGATCATTCCACCAGCTGGGAACGTTGAATGAAAATGTTCTGGAAAGGGATTTTTTGCCTCTCTGTGAAGGTACCACAAGCCGTCACTCCTTAGCTGAACGAAGGCTTCTGGTGGGGGTGTGGATTTGTAGAATCGAGTCAGACATAACATAAACTCTTTTAAATGTCAAATATAACGGAACATCAAACATTAACTGGTCTTTCCCTTTACTAAAAAACACATTAAACATCACTTAATTTCAACATTTACTCTCCTGATCCATCCCTATGCAAAGAATGCTTGGAACTAGAAATCCACTGCCCAGTTTCAGTCATTGCAACAGAAATGTATCATGTAGTCTCAACACAAATGATTTGTGCTAACTTAACATTTTACACATTTAATTTAATTTAACGTAATTTAATTGAATGTCAATGACAATTAAAGTAAAAAACTAAAGATTTGTGTTGTTTCAACTTATTTTATTTAAATGAACATATTTTACTGAACAAAGATCTAGAATAATTTTTTTGAGTGTAGTATTTGACACATAATGTGTGCCCATTAAATATTTAGATTCTTCATCTGACACCATTTCCTGGATGTTTGCACTTGTTTTAGGCTTATAATCACGGTATTCTGACAGAGTCAAGGGATGTTAATGCTCTTTTGTAACTATTGTACTTTCAGGAACATCCAGACAATCGTCACATGCAGCCGTTTTGGTGAACTCCGCTTGCTGCTCTGCCAGATTGAAATGTAACTCTACATCAACTTTGATGTAGTCAGTGACTGTCTGACTAAACGCCACGGCTGTTGCCTCTTCCAGCACCCTGCGTAAGCCCGTCAGACCCCTAGGCGGGAGACTAGACCGGACAGAGACGGCAGAGCAGACTCTGCCAAGGAAAAGACACGGGTTCCCCATAGGGAGCCGTACCGTGGAAGAATACACATATGGGACGGCCGTAGGGGTCACAACATATGGCACCTAGCTCAGCAGGGGGTGGAGATCGGGGTCAGGTCTACCCTCGTGCATGTCCATGAGTGCTTGGGCTTGATGCACCTGGAGCAATGCCATGGCATGCAGGGCGGACGCAGCTTTGCCCTGCATGCCATGGCCCGTTAGGGTGGACATAAATGTACAGGTCTTGGATGGGAGACGTGGATTACCAAGCCAGGAGAATGCGGACACCGGACACAGTTGCATCGCGGCGGCCCGTTCCACTGGCAGCCTTCCTGCGGCCGGCTCCACGCTGTTGCCCGGATGGAGGTTGCTGCTAGGCCTGAGCAGGGGCAGGGGGACACCCTCGGCGACGAGCAGGTGGAGGATATGCAGCCGATGGGTGGGTGGAGGCAGCAGCGGCCTGCCGGGGCAGGATGTGTTTGATGGCCTCTGTCTGCTTCTGGGCGATCGCCACGGCAACTCTGGGTCCGTCTAGAGCAACGCCACTCTGCCAGAGGGAGGCAACGCAGCCGAGTCTTCATCCCCAGATGACTGAAGCTCCCCCGCCGATACAGCGATCAACATGCTGTCATCTGCTGGAGCCCCAAAAGTCACCACTGGACACCCATGGGAGGGGCCAGCACGCTCTTTCGGTAACTCAAATGGCTGCGGCGCGTCAGAGGGATTAGGGGCCCACGGAGATTGCCTCGGTCGGGTAGCCCTAACTGTAATCCTCAGGTCACCCTGGCTATTAGCCGAAGTACATTTACATTTAGTCATTTAGCAGACGCTTTTATCCAAAGCGACTTACAAATTAGTGCAATAGAAGCAACTAGAACAGTCAAGGGCAACAATATGCAAATGCTGTAACAAGTCAAGTTTTATTTATTTATTATTAAATAGGCAAACAGAAAATGAATATAGATTGATAAGTGCTATTCTTGATTGGTCAGGTGCTGCTGGAAAAGATGTGTCTTTAGATGTTTTTGAAAATGGCTACAGACTCGCCCGCACGAATTGAGATAGGCAGGTCAGTCCACCAGATGGGGGCTGTCCAGGAAAAGGTCCGTGAGAGCGATTTCATGCGTCTCTGGTATGGCACCACAAGGCGTCGTTCACTGGCAGAACGTAAGTTCCTGGAGGGTGTGTAAGTCTGAACAAGCGAGTTTAGGTATATTGGTGCAGAGCCAGTGGTTGCTTTGAAGGCAAGCACCAGTGCCTTGAATTTGATGCGAGCGGCTATTGGCAGCCAGTGCAGACTGATGAAGAGAGGCGTGACGTGCGCTCTCTTCGGCTCATTAAAGACCACTCTCGCCGCTGCATTCTGGATCAGTTGCAAGGGTTTGATAGTGCATTCTGGAAGGCCCGCTAGAAGAGCATTACAGTAGTCCAGGCTGGAGAGAACAAGAGTTTGGACCAGGAGTTGTGTGGCCTGCTCTGATAGGAAGGGTCTAATCTTCCTAATGTTGAATAACGCAAATCTACAGGATCGGGTTGTTGCAGTGATGTGGTCAGTGAATTTTAGCTGATCATCAATCACACTGTGAGATGGTGGTCCAGTGGGTTAAACCACTGAACTGATACGCAGAAGGTTGTTAACAACTCCAAGGTTCCTGGCTGTCCTGGACGGAGTTATGGTTGATGAACTGAGCTGAATGGAGAGATTGTGGTGAAGTGTTGGGTTGGCTGAGATCACAAGCTGTTCTGTCTTTGCAAGGTTGAGTTGCAGGTGCAACTCACTGCATCACTGCAACAACCCAGTCCTGCAGATTTGCGTTTGTGGCGAGCAGCGAGGCCGAGGGACCGTGAGGGCGGGACGAGGCGGCGCTCATCAGAGAGGATGAGCGCCAGCTGCGAGCCGCAGCGATCTCGGCCCTTGCGGAGGAGTGAGGGAGTATAAAGGAGGAGCGACGACAGTGAGGGAGGAGAGAGGACCAGGCCTGGATTTTATGTTGTATTTTATTTACGTTTTGTTATGTGTTGCTGCAGTCGACCGTGAGGGGCTGCAGCTTATTATTTTCATTTTGTGTTTGTGTGTAGGCGGCAGTCGACCGTGAGGGGCTGTCGCCGCCATTTTATTTTGTCTTTATTTTTGATTAAATCTTTTGATTGTTCGCCGGTTCCCGCCTCCTTCTTCCCGTACAAACAACGTTTACTACAGTGGTGCCGAAGCCCGGGAGGAAGGAGGGACATGCTGTCGAGGAGCCCTCGCAGCTGAGGGGGATCGCGGTGCCGCGGAGTTCGGGCAGCGCGGAGGAGAGAAGTCCGCGAGCGGCTGCCCGAAGCGGTGGTGCTGGAGCGGATGAAGATCGGTGGGACGGAGAGCTCGCTGCCGCGCCCCTGGGTCGAGGTGGGGTGGCTGCCGTCCGCGAGGGGGCGAAGGAGTCCCCAGCGCTTGCCTGGAGCCGGAGCCTGCTGTCGTCCGCCGCATAGGGGAGGAGCAGGGAGCGCGGGATGGGGACTCGCTTCCGGCCGCCCTCAGAAGGAGGAGCCACCGCCGGCCGCCAGGGGGCGGAGGAGTCTCGGGCCGTCCACCGAGCGTCCAGTGCCACCGCATGGCACCGCGAAGAAGAGCCTCTCGGCTGGCTGAGGACCGAGCGGCAGTGTGTCTGGGAACCGGACCAGAATTTTTTTTTTCTTTTTCTTTTCTCCTCTCTCCACTCTCTCGTCTCTGTCGCTCCTCATGCTCCCCGCTCCGTTCTCTCACCTCGCTGTTCTTACCCCCAGGTCCCGCGGCCGCCGTGATCAGCCCCCCCGGGGAGGGGGGGGGGGGAGTAGAGCGCAGACTCGGGAGTGCCCCCCGGCCTGCGAAGGGCGTTGGGGGTATGTGGCGAGCAGCGAGGCCGAGGGACCGTGAGGGCGGGACGAGGCGGCGCTCATCAGAGAGGATGAGCGCCAGCTGCGAGCCGCAGCGATCTCGGCCCTTGCGGAGGAGTGAGGGAGTATAAAGGAGGAGCGACGACAGTGAGGGAGGAGAGAGGACCAGGCCTGGACTTTATGTTGTATTTTATTTATGTTCTGTTATGTGTTGCTGCAGTCGACCGTGAGGGGCTGCAGCTTATTATTTTCATTTTGTGTTTATTTGTATGTAGGCGACAGTCGTCCGCGAGGGGCTGTCGCCGCCATTTTATTTTGTGTTTATTTAATTAAAAGTTTGTTTATTGTTCGCCGGTTCCCGCCTCCTTCTTCCCGTACAAACGAGATTTACTACAGCGTTATTCAACAGGTGATGTTCCTTCATCCAGGCTGAAATGTCTGTTAGGCAGGCAGCGATACGAACGCCAACTGTAGGATCATCTGGTTGAAATGAGAAGTAGATTTGAGTGTCGTCTATATAGCAATGATAGGAAAAGCCATGTTTCTGAATGAAAGATCCTAGTGATGACATGTAGATGGAGAAGAGAAGTGGTCCAAGCACTGAGCCCTGGGGAACTCCAGTAGCTAGATGATGTGACTTAGACACTTCACCTCTCCATGACACCCTGAAGGACCTACCTGAGAGATAAGACTTGAACCACTGGAGAGCAGTTCCTGAGACGCCCATCTTCATGAGAGTTGACAGGAGGATCTGGTGGTTATCTGTGTCAAAAGCAGCAGACAAATCCAGTAAGATAAGTACTGTGGATTTGGAAGCTGCTCTTGCCTGTCTCAGTGTCTCCGTAACCGAGAGCAGGGCAGTCTCAGTTGAGTGGCCGCTTTTGAAGCCGGATTGGTTGATGTCCAGGAGGTTGTTCTGTTCAAGAAACATAGAGAGCTGGTTGAACACAACTCGCTCAAGTGTCTTTGCAATTAGAGAGCTCCTCCTTTATATTCCCCTTACTGCCAAATTTCAATAGGGGCTCGAGCATAAGGGGAACATAAAGGAGGACACGTAAAACCAAAATACGATGCATAAACATTTATTTAATAATGAAATAATCCATAACACGATAAATAAACATTTATTTAATAATGAAATTATCCATAACACGAATGACACGCGTATCATAACAAGAAGAAAAGAAAAAATATATTTCTAAAATAATTAATAAAAGATAAACCCAACAAACAACAATAGGACAACCCTAAAGTATAGAGGCAACCAATATTAACAACAAAAACATAAATTAAGAAAGAACACAAATAAAAAAATTTACTGGTCCAATCAGCGAACAGAGGGAGTGGCTGAGAGCGATGGCGTTGATGTTGTGCACTAGTTTGAGTTGTAGTTCAGTAAGGGCGGCGGAGAAAGATGCAAGCAAAGCCATTCATTCCATTGTGGCACCGCTGCCGAATATCCAGAAGTTAAAGCCGGAGCAAGAACAATCTTTGCTGAGTTCTGTTGGTGGCCATGATGTTGTGTCCCTCCTCCCCACAGGGTTCGGGAAAAGTGTGATTTTCCAGCTCCGTTAGTGGTGAAGGTGTTGCTGAAGCCCCGGTAATTGTTTCACGAGTTCACACTTACAAATAAGTCGGATAGATTAATTTGGTAAACGTATTTGGCGTGCTGTCCGGGGAGAGGGCTCTGAGCTTGGTAATTGGCCCGAACGCAGAGTACCCCCCACCCCCCCAGGTAGGCTATACGAATTATCCTAGTTAGTGAGAGGAGACGGGGTGGTGGAGGGATTCTGAAGACTGTAGAGAATCCATAGGTGAGTTTGATTATACACTCACCTAAAGGATTATTAGGAACACCTGTTCAATTTCTCATTAATGCAATTATCTAATCAACCAATCACATGGCAGTTGCTTCAATGCATTTGGGGGTGTGGTCCAGGTCAAGACAATCTCCTTAACTCCAAACTGAATGTCAGAATGGGAAAGAAAGGTGATTTAAGCAATTTTGAGCGTGGCATGGTTGTTGGTGCCAGACGGGCCGCTCTGAGTATTTCACAGTCTGCTCAGTTACTGGGATTTTCACGCACAACCATTTCTAGGGTTTACAAAGAATGGTGTGAAAAGGGAAAAGCATCCAGTATGCGGCAGTCCTGTGGGAGAAAATGCCTTGTTGATGCTAGAGGTCAGAGGAGAATGGGCCGACTGATTCAAGCTGATAGAAGAGCAACTTTGACTGAAATAACCACTCGTTACAACCGAGGTCTGCAGCAAAGCATTTGTGAAGCCACAACACACACAACCTTGAGGCGGATGGGCTACAACAGCAGAAGACCCCACCGGGTACCACTCATCTCCACTACAAATAGGAAAAAGAGGCTACAATTTGCACAAGCTCACCAAAATTGGACAGTTGAAGACTGGAAAAATGTTGCCTGGTCTGATGAGTCTGGATTTCTGTTGAGACATTCAGATGGTAGAGTCAGAATTTGGCGTAAACAGAATGAGAACATGGATCCATCATGCCTTGTTACCACTGTGCAGGCTGGTGGTGGTGGTGTAATGGTGTGGGGGATGTTTTCTTGGCACACTTTAGGCCCCTTAGTGCCAATTGGGCATCGTTTAACCCCTTTGTGTACAGAGATCGCCGACGGCCCCGCGTTTGATAGTGTTTACATTGATCGCTAGTTTACAATATCATTTTGTCAAGTAATAAGGTCAACCAGTGCATTGTTTGAAAGATAAGAGACTGCAGATTCGTATCTGTATAAGTATTATACAATCAAGATAACTTTGCAACGTTTTTTTGTCATTCTGTATGAATCTAAACAATGTGATATGACAACAAAGAGAGGGGGGTCCCTTACCTTTTTGTGCTTTGGAAATGTAATGTTTGGCAGAATAATGGTGACTTCGACCTTTTTTCCATGGGAAGAGTCCAGTGTACGATGTCCATAGTAAATATTTGTCCAAAAACAAGCAAACTGGTAAAAAAAGCTATAGAACTTCTGTTGTTTACTTCCTGAAGTTTACTAATCACGAGGACGCTGTCCTGTTTATTTGATGAACTGTACGCATGAAGCGCATTATTCAATGAAATATAACGTATCAATGTATTTAGTAGAGTGTCTGGAACTGAATGAGAACCGCCCAGAAGATATCTGATGAAAACTAGCCACGCAATTTTAGAAAAGATTGAAAGATGACAGTCACTTTTGGTGACACATGATTATCCACATGCAAATGTGTTTGGTAAAAAAAAAAAAAAACAGCAATGGGAAAGTCTTGTGTTGTCATCTAACATGTAGTCTATGCAATAACGAATACGCCGATGTGTTGATTAGCATAAATCTCGCGAGTATCACATTGTATTTTTGTTTGCGTAACCATTTGCATCCTGGAAAATTACTCACGCACGCCCCTCGTGACGCATAGAGGTTTCCTTGCTACACTTGCTCACTAGCGCTCGCTCTGTCAGCATTCGCCTGCAATGGATCCACGTCGAAGACAGAAGTTATTTTCTCCTGCTGCTGCATTGGAAGAACTTTTGCGAAGCAGTGATGAAGAAAATGTGGAATAATCAGAAGAGAGTGCTGTATCCAGCGTCGACTCTGAAGAAGAGGAAATGTTTTTGGTAAGTGTCTACATTTAGTATGTTTTTGTTGCTTTGTTTTGTAGTTTTGTGTTTCTACACTATTACGGCTTATTAGTACATTCAAGTACCTCAAAATTCCTTTTTTATTCAAGTTCTGAGTTAGAAGCTAGTGATGTAAGTTGTAACAATGTATCGTGGATAGTGAAAATCTGTATTGTGTATATTTCACCCAAAATAAAAATGACAGTGTGAGGAAAAAGTTAAATTTCACAGTGTTTTAGTGTCAGTACTACATTCAATTACTATAAAATGTTGAATATAATGTATAGTAATGCAATGGGGGAATATTTGTGGGACCTGATAATGACAAATGTCTTATGTTGCCACTAAAAAGTGACCAGCAATATTTTAAATATATCTAGTCAGTGAGTGGGTGAGAGTGTAAGCATATTTGTCCAAAATAATTCAGTCTTTTCGGCTATTATCACCAGAATAGTTTTTACTATGTTGTCACCATTGTCCTGTGCGTTTGGTTATCAGCACCAGGTCCAAGCCTATTCATATCCACCCCAATGTAATACAAATTTAGCATTTCGGTATATTTTTTGTTATCCTTTTTACAATATGCCTTGGAGTATCGCAATAATATTGTATTGTGAGTTCAGTATTGTGCTATTTATCGAAATGTGACATGGGAGTATTGGTAAACCTCTAGAAGAAACCCTGTACAACGTACTTGAGCATATAACTTTATGTATGTACAGTTGTGTATGTAGAAAGCAGGACAAAGTTCAGACCAAATGTGTCAGAGGAAAAAATGCAATAATATGTGCTATTTTCTGTGCAAGACAATCTGTTATGTTGGGTTTATTTCTAATCCTTTTTGTGTAATTCAACAGTGAGGAAACTTCAGATGATGACTGGGTACCAGAGGCCTCTGGAAAACAGACAAAACGTCCCTGCCTGGCTGCAACATCTCTCGCTGCCTCCAGAAGTTCCAGGGGAGGAGGAAAGAAAGGAAGACAGAGACAGCGCAGTACTTTGTGGTAAGCAAATAATGTGAAGCAAGAAATGTTTCTTGAGAGAAGAAACTGTTTTGGGGTATGATTATTGTCTGATTACAGTCTGAGTCATTAGCTGGTAGTGTAAATGTTTCAATAAGGGAAACACCAGAGTGGGTATGGAGGTCGATCACTGTATGTGAAAGATCCTTTGAATTTGAATAGAAAATTTGTAAGCTTGTGTAAATGTGCCATCAGGGCAACAATAGAGTGGGTATGTAGGTAGATCACTGTATGTGAATGATTCTTTGAATTTGAATAGAAAATCAGTAAGTTGATGTAAATGTGCCATCAGGGCAACAATAGAGTGTGTATGGGAGTAAATTGCTGTAGTTTTTTCTATGTGTAAGATAAACAGTTGTGTTGGGTTTATTTCTAATCCTTTTTGTGTAATTCAACAGTGATGAAACTTCAGATGATGACTGGGTACCAGAGGCCTCTGGACAACCGACAAAACGTCCCTGCCTGGCTGCAACATCTCTCGCTGCCTCCAGAAGTTCCAGGGGAGGAGGAAAGAAAGGAAGACCGAGACAAACTCAGTACTTTGTAAATAGTCCTTTTTTTTGGGGGGGGGGGGGGGGGTATCACTGTGTTGAATAACTAAGGAACAGATGTTTGTTGCTGTATACAATATATATACATAAATAAAACTTTTTATTTGCTAAATAATGTATGTCATTATTCTAAACCTTTAAATTAATGGAAGTGAACAAAGACTTTGTTAAACGTCTTATACGTTACCAAGTGTCACTTTGGTGTCCTTTTGGAGCTCTTTCAAAAAAATATTATTTTACAAAAAAATATGCACATACATGCATTTTTATAAACATTTAGGGGTGAAAAATATACCAGAGAAAGTATATAAATTGAGCTTTGTCATGTTGTAATGAGAAAATAGATTGAAAGGATCAAACTAACTGGTTATACCTCATGGTAAAAGGTGGTTACCAAGTGTCCCTTTGGAGTCTCCAAGTGGCCTTTTTGGAAAGGTGCCTAGACATACTCAGAACTAAATGCTTGTAAAAAAGTCATTTTGGCTTGTATCAACTTCAAATTTGAAACGTACATTTAAAAGACATGTGGCTTTAGTTTACTTGTGTTTCCAGATCCATATATATTTCTGCCTTATGTATTTTTCTTGTTCATAAACCGTTATAATTTTTTTTTTCAATTGTCCATTGTGTTTGAGCTTATTTATCTCTCTACTAGTAATTTCTAGAGTAATTTTGAGTCTTTCATGGTAAACTGTCAAGTGTCAGCTTTCAAATAATACCTTTGATTTGTGTGTAGTCAGAAGGACTCATTAGCAGCAACAATTTTATTTTGGGTATGTCATTTTGCACTCCTTTGCCAAAAGTGGGGGTGACTGGTAAGGGGTTAAATGCCACGGCCTACCTGAGCATTGTTTCTGACCCTGTCCATCCCTTTATGACCACCATGTCCCCATCCTCTGATGGCTACTTCCAGCAGGATAATGCACCGTCACAAAGCTCCAATCATTTCAAATCGGTTTCTTGAACATGACAATGAGTTCACTGGACTAAAATGGCCCCACAGTCTCCAGATCTCAACCCAATAGAGCATCTTTGG